>CH003219.1:0-21531 GCA_000149265.1 Ciona savignyi
TGAACAATCGTGTGATATACCCGAGGTGTGGACGAACAATCGTGCGATATACCCGAGGTGTGGACGAACAATCGTGCGATATACCCGAGGTGTGGACGAACAATCGTGCGATATACCCGAGGTGTGGATGAATAATCGTGCGATATACCCGAGGTGTGGACGAACAATCGTGCGATATACCCGAGGTGTGGATGAACAATCGTGCGATATACCCGAGGTGTGGATGAACAATCGTGCGATATACCCGAGGTGTGGATGAACAATCGTGCGATATACCCGAGGTGTGGATGAACAATCGTGCAATATACCCGAGGTGTGGATGAACAATCGTGCGATATACCCGAGATGTGGACGAACAATCATACGATATACCCGAGGTGTGGATGAACAATCGTGCGATATACCCGAGGTGTGGACGAACAATCGTGCGATATACCCGAGGTGTGGATGAATAATCGTGCGGTATACCCGAGGTGTGGACGAACAATCGTGCGATATACCCGAGGTGTGGACGAACAATCGTGCGATATACCCGAGGTGTGGACGAACAATCGTGCGATATACCCGAGGTGTGGATGAACAATCGTGCAATATACCCGAGGTGTGGACGAACAATCGTGCGATATACCCGAGGTGTGCACGAACAATCGTGCGATATACCCGAGGTGTGGACGAACAATCGTGCGATATACCCGAGGTGTGGATGAACAATCGTGCAATATACCCGAGGTGTGGACGAACAATCGTGCGATATACCCGAGGTGTGGATGAACAATCGTGCAATATACCCGAGGTGTGGACGAACAATCGTGCGATATACCCGAGGTGTGCACGAACAATCGTGCGATATACCCGAGGTGTGGACGAACAATCGTGCGATATACCCGAGGTGTGGATGAACAATCGTGCAATATACCCGAGGTGTGGACGAACAATCGTGCGATATACCCGAGGTGTGGATGAACAATCGTGCAATATACCCGAGGTGTGGACGAACAATCGTGCGATATACCCGAGGTGTGCACGAACAATCGTGCGATATACCCGAGGTGTGGATGAACAATCGTGCAATATACCCGAGGTGTGGACGAACAATCGTGCGATATACCCGAGGTGTGGACGAACAATCGTGCGATATACCCGAGGTGTGGACGAACAATCGTGCGATATACCCGAGGTGTGGATGAACAATCGTGCGATATACCCGAGGTGTGGACGAACAATCGTGCGATATACCCGAGGTGTGGACGAACAATCGTGCGATTTACCCGAGGTGTGGATGAACAATTGTGCGATATACCCGAGGTGTGGACGAACAATCGTGCGATATACCCGAGGTGTGGATGAACAATCGTGCCATATACCCGAGGTGTGGACGAACAATCATGCGATATACCCGAGGTGTGGATGAACAATCATGCGATATACCCGAGGTGTGGACGAACAATCGTGCGATATACCCGAGGTGTGGACGAACAATCGTGCGATATACCCGAGGTGTGGACGAACAATCGTGCGATATACCCGAGGTGTGGACGAACAATCGTGCGATATACCCGAGGTGTGGACGAACAATCGTGCGATATACCCGAGGTGTGGACGAACAATCGTGCCATATACCCGAGGTGTGGACGAACAATCGTGCCATATACCCGAGGTGTGGACTAACAATCGTGCCATATACCCGAGGTGTGGATGAACAATCATGCCATATACCCGAGGTGTGGACGAACAATCGTGCGATATACCCGAGGTGTGGACGAACAATCGTGCGATATACCCGAGGTGTGGACGAACAATCGTGCCATATACCCGAGGTGTGGACGAACAATCGTGCCATATACCCGAGGTGTGGACGAACAATCGTGCGATATACCCGAGGTGTGGATGAACAATCGTGCGATATACCCGAGGAGTGGACGAACAATCATGCGATATACCCGAGGTGTGGACGAACAATCGTGCGATATACCCGAGGTGTGGACGAACAATCGTGCGATATACCCGAGGTGTGGACGAACAATCGTGCGATATACCCGAGGTGTGGACGAACAATCATGCGATATACCCGAGGTGTGGACGAACAATCGTGCGATATACCCGAGGTGTGGACGAACAATCGTGCCATATACCCGAGGTGTGGACGAACAATCGTGCGATATACCCGAGGTGTGGATGAACAATCGTGCCATATACCCGAGGTGTGGACGAACAATCGTGCCATATACCCGAGGTGTGGACGAACAATCGTGCGATATACCCGAGGTGTGGACGAACAATCGTGCCATATACCCGAGGTGTGGACGAACAATCGTGCGATATACCCGAGGTGTGGATGAACAATCGTGCGATATACCCGAGGTGTGGACGAACAATCGTGCGATATACCCGAGGTGTGGATGAACAATCGTGGGATATACCCGAGGTGTGGACGAACAATCGTGCGATATACCCGAGGTGTGGATGAACAATCGTGCCATATACCCGAGGTGTGGACGAACAATCGTGCCATATACCCGAGGTGTGGATGAACAATCGTGCCATATACCCGAGGTGTGGATGAACAATCGTGCGATATACCCGAGGTGTGGTTAAACAATCGTGCGATATACCCGAGGTGTGGATGAACAATCATGCGATATACCCGAGGTGTGGACGAACAATCGTGCGATATACCCGAGGTGTGGATGAACAATCGTGCCATATACCCGAGGTGTGGATGAACAATCGTGCCATATACCCGAGGTGTGGACGAACAATCGTGCGATATACCCGAGGTGTGGACGAACAATCGTGCGATATACCCGAAATGTGGACGAACAATCGTGCGATATACCCGAGGTGTGGACGAACAATCGTGCGATATACCCGAGGTGTGGATGAACAATTGTGCGATATACCCGAGGTGTGGATGAACAATCGTGCGATATACCCGAGGTGTGGATGAACAATCGTGCCATATACCCGAGGTGTGGACGAACAATCATGCGATATACCCGAGGTGTGGATGAACAATCATGCGATATACCCGAGGTGTGGACGAACAATCGTGCGATATACCCGAGGTGTGGACGAACAATCGTGCGATATACCCGAGGTGTGGACGAACAATCGTGCGATATACCCGAGGTGTGGACGAACAATCGTGCGATATACCCGAGGTGTGGACGAACAATCGTGCGATATACCCGAGGTGTGGATGAACAATCGTGCGATATACCCGAGGTGTGGACGAACAATCGTGCGATATACCCGAGGTGTGGACGAACAATCGTGCGATATACCCGAGGTGTGGATGAACAATCGTGCGATATACCCGAGATGTGGACGAACAATCATACGATATACCCGAGGTGTGGACGAACAATCGTGCGATATACCCGAGGTGTGGACGAACAATCGTGCGATATACCCGAGGTGTGGACGAACAATCGTGCGATATACCCGAGGTGTGGACGAACAATCGTGCGATATACCCGAGGTGTGGACGAACAATCGTGCGATATACCCGAGGTTTCAAACTGAGTTGAAAATAAGTCAACCACATTATATGGAATTATATTACTTAGTATGTCGACCTTATACATCGGGTGTTATTCAAATCTCTATATTTCCTGACTCGACGTGTTGATAAGACGCCTTTGTTGTCCTTCGTCATCCGTTGTCGTCCGTTGTCTTCCGTAGTCTTCCGTTGTTGTCCGTTGTCGTCCGTCTTCGTCCGTTGTCGTCCGTTGTTGTCGTCCGTCGTCGTCCGTTGTCGTCCGTTGTTGTCGTCCGTCGTCGTCCGTCGTCGTCCGTTTTCGTCCGTTGTCGTCCGTTGTCTTCCGTAGTCTTCCGTTGTCGTCCGTTGTCGTCTGTTGTTGTCGTCCGTCGTCGTCCGTCGTCGTCCGTTGTCGTCCGTTGTTGTCGTCCGTCGTCGTCCGTCGTCGTCCGTTGTCATCCGTTGTCGTCCGTTGTCTTCCGTAGTCTTCCGTTGTCGTCCGTTGTCTTCCGTAGTCTTCCGTTGTCGTCCGTTGTCGTCCGTTGTCTTCCGTTGTCGTCCGTTGTCGTCCGTAGTCTTCCGTTGTCGTCCGTTGTCGTCCGTTGTCGTCCGTCGTCGTCCGTTGTCGTCCGTTGTCGTCCGTTGTCGTCCGGTGTCGTCCGGTGTCGTCCGTTGTCTTCCGTTGTCGTCCGTCGTCTTTCGTTGTCGTCCGTCGTCGTCCGTCGCCGTCCGTTGTCGTCCGTCGCCGTCCGGTGTCGTCCGTCGTCTTTCGTTGTCGCCCGTTGTCGTCCGTCGCCGTCCGGTGTCGACGGTTGCCGTCCAATGTCGTCCGTCGTCATCCGTTGTCGTCCGTTTTCGTCCTTTTCCTGTGTTCCAGTTCTTTATTATTTACTATAAGTTTTACGATTCGTGGTGATTTGTTGTTTTTTGTTCCGTATTAATTATATTTGTACGTCATCAGTCGTCGCGTGCGTTTTCATCCGATATTGTACGATTGTCGTTTTGCCATTTTCCTGTTTTGTTGTCATAATTAACCGGTGATATTTCTGTGTTGAATGGAAAGAACAAAGGTAATTATTCCCCTTTTGTCCACAATGACGTCATAATAACCCGATTTGCACGCTTTGCTGAACACCATAGTTACACCGACGCTTCTCGAGCGAGTACGTCACTTCCTGTCCTTCCAGTAAAGAAATATTCAAATAATTATGACAAATAATTAGCAAAACGAGAATCGTCTGAACGAACCACGGTGAAACAAGAAACGACATTGTCGGATGAACAGTTGTATCGATATATAATTTTGATGACGTAGGTATCAAACACGTCATTACGTGGCGTCATCAGAGGTCACGTGATGTAATGGACCAATGAGATTCCTCCAACCTTGCCCCGGTAATAAACGACACGAACCAGTGACCAGGCTGCTTTAACGCCCCATAATATCAGCAAGAAAGTAAATAAATAAGACACGAATCCTATAAACCATGTCTAAATATACCAGACAAGTAAATGACCCACACTTTGTGAAGTATTTTATTTACAAGTGCACTTACAAATGGTTAAATTGTTATTAGATGCCTGGTGTCTCGGTAGCTGAGTTTGTTAACGGCTTCAAGTTATTACATCACAATTGGAAATATAAATTACGCCACTCAATTCACAGGCTAAGATATGTACATTATAACAAAAATAATATTTAAACTGAAAATCACGTAATAACACACAAAGTTAGAACAATATATATAAACAAGGGCAAAATAAACGATTAAAACAACGCAGCATGCAAAAAGCACTGATTTGAAAAGTTTATGTTATAAAATGGACAACAAGTACTGCGAAACGCAGTTCAGCAAACGTTAACTTTAGTGCGTATGTATCTTGCATTTTCCGGGAAAATTTCGTGAAAGTCAACAAAGTTTGAATGTAGTCAGCGCAGATGGATGACGTGTTTTCTATTTTAGATTTAGATGCGGGGTGAATAAAATGTCACCATGATCGTTAATAATAAAACTGGCAGGAAAAGGTAACAAACATGCAAATCGCAGCTTAAAAGCACATTGTTATTATGATGGATATTCAAATATTCCAGTGGTGGATGTTGCTTAATCCTTGTTGGTAGAAGGTAGCGGGTTCACAATGGTAGTGCACAAAGCATGTGCGAGAAAATTCCCCAAGCGGGTGGGTAGTTCGCAAGGCCGACGCGTGCATTGGTTGGATCGGTTCGCAGAGTCATGAACATTGCGGTTCTGGTCAGACCGGAGAACGGATTGCCAGGATGCCAACTACCACTGTAGCCCTGCTCTCCAGTGCTCAAGCTCACGGACTTAGTCTGATGAAATGGAAAATATTTTACTTCCGATTGGTTAATTAAATTAAAATACCAGTTGGACCTTGGAGACCTTAGTTTAGTTTATTTTTTGTTTCCACGATGAAAACACGAAGCAGGGCTATTGGTAAACAATTGGAAAACGATAAAAAACAGCAAAACGACAATCGTTAGAACACGTCTAAAAACAAGGAATAAATTATTAAAATTCGGTATAATTTGAGGTGTCGCTAAACCCAAATAAAAAATAAAATAAATATTAAAAAAATATTTAATTAATTGCTTATAATTAATACTTGGTATTATAAATGACACGTAACCTGACGAATGTGAGGTATTTAAACTAGTAAATCACGGCGTTATATAGAAAATCGACTATAATAGAATACACCAGGTTACAATGAAAATACAAATACATTAACACAAACCGTTGGGTTGTAGTTCATCGCTAGCCAAACAAAAGCATGCGGTTTTTTAACACTGGCCAGCGTAGCACTGACGTAACTATAGACTGCGTCATACATCTGCTTGTCCACAATGTCCACTAACGTTGCATTGAAGTTCCGACACGAAATGTCGGCTTGGGCTCGATTTTGAAGTAATTCTTTTATTGGCTCCGGCATCCAGATATATTTCCTGTTTTGTACAATGCCCGGACCTTTGAAATAAGTTTTTTATTTATTTTAATTTATTCTATGATTTAAACGGGTTGATTGGACAATATTAGTTCTACAAATATGCAACGTCACGTCGTTTCAACGCAAAATTCGCCTTTATGGTAGAATTCATGTTTATTTTCGTAAATGGGAAAACCAAGGGGGTTAACACACGGAAAATCGTCAGATCACCTTGCGCCCATCGTCGGGTTACCGGACCTATTGCAGTGTGTTGTATATTTTAAGGACACCTTACTTTAATTTGGTATAAACTAAAAATCTGCTGGTTTTAGGCAATGTCTGTTAAGTGCCTGCCCAAGGACACAACCGACTAGCTAGAGACACGTTTCGCACCTGCAACCTTTCGATTGATAGGTGGTCCACTAAACCAACTCCGTGTAATCAACCCACTGGTACTATGCAACACTGGTACTATTCATCATGATATTCTTGAAGTGCATAATCGAAGAAAACTTAACTCGACCAACCTGGGTAAAACGTCCAATTCACAAAGAGATTCTCTTGCCAGTCGTCCTCTACAGTTCCCTCCATTTGAAGTATAAAGCCATGTATAAAGATTTCGGTCACGCTCGCCTGGTATGTGTGCAGCACAGATAGATTTTTGTTCCGAACTGTTATGTCGACTAAAATCGGTACAGAATCCAAGCACATCATGTAGGGGACAAATGTCTTTTTCTTTGGAGATTTCTGTCCGAGAGATAGATCAAAACTTCCCTTCTGAAAAGTTGGCAGTCCTAAAATATTCAAAGTTTAAAAAATCATAAATACAATTTGTTTAAAAAGCTTACCGCATTCAGCTATTTTTAAACCACAGATAATGACCAACAGAATGAATTTCATGATTGTTTGTTCAAATTATACAAATATTAAACCTAACCTGCAATGCAATGATTCATAATATGGATTAAAACACACACTTCGTCTTTTAAAACGCAGGACATACCTATCACCATCTCTTAGCAAGCAACTGCCATCATCATAATGCATCTAAAATAGACATCATACGCGCAAGTACGCGGATATTAATGGGGAAAGCTAAAGACGAACTCTCAATCACCTTACTTTTCGAGTTAAGTTTCCAACCCATGATGGGCACGTCACAAAAGAACGTTTGAATATAGAAACCTTTATACGAATCGGTTGAGCTAACTCTTTATTTACACGAACATTCTATATCGGGGAGATTTTATTATTATTTTGTCCCACAAAGATCGTTTTTCCAATAAAATCGGTTTATCAATCGGCCGCGTTGACCATTCGGCAACACAAACATTGGATTTTCGGGGAAGTATGACGTCACCAAACGTATACAGTGATCTCTCTCCAGTCCGACTGGTGACCATAGAGGTACGAATAACCAACCACACAATATAGTTGGGTCATGCAACGTATGGTGAAATCCCACCAACTCTTTTTTGTTCGCATTGAAAATTATTATCGATTTGTGTTGTGTTTCGGCTAAAAATAATGCAGTTATTTTCATTATATTTCAACATTTTTGGTGGAAAGGAATCGCACCAAATAACCAGACTAACTGGTCAGACGATAACTGATTGAAAAAACAGACGTTACACACTTTGTATAAAATATACTAATGGTGATGAGGTAGCCAGGGAACCCGATCGTTTCTGCATGCAGAATAATATATCGGGCACTCAACTGGGTTTTAAAATAGTGGTTCACACGTGATTGACGCTTTCTTGTGAATATAGGGTTTAGGTCTAAGATCACCAACTTACGGTAAACGCACCAATTCGAATGCAAACAAAAAGGAATTTTATTTCCGTAAATCACTATAACGCTCCAATATGATTGTTCCACACCAATTCCCGCCTAAACCATAGAAAACATAATAATATTATGAGTTTTCTATTCAGTTCATTTTGAAACGGAAGCGAAAACCAGCAGCTTTCCTGACCTCTCTGTGACGTGTTATTGGACCAATTGTTCCACGGTGTTGCTCGTATTTATAAACAAGACCTTCTGTGACGCGACACTCATTGTACTAAGCCCGAACCCGGGTTATATTTAGACACAGTTTAGCTGGAATTGAGTTAAATGTGCAAATCACTTCCCCTGCTACAAGGTGGGCCATCGTTTGTTGGTATAGCGTCATAGGGGCCAACCACAAACCGACTATAGGTTTAACAGCCGCGTCTGTATGTTTGGTCATTTGTTATTTATTTTAAGCGAGTGTTTATAATTATTGTTTTTATTAAAGCAAAATCCAAGAAAACTAATTTCTTTTATGTAAACAATTTTATTGCCAAGCTAATACAAAGACAAGCTGGGCTCGATACTAAGACAGTGTTGTATGTAAGTCTTCATATGTATCGGTCGCGTTAACCATTCGGCCACACGACCATGTAAACGAAATGATCCGGTCGGCTGTAGCTCGTATAGTGCCACCACGTGGTTGAATTTGCACATGGATAAGACCGAAGACGGAAATCGGTTGAAACCAGTGGAATAATGGGATCGATGAAACGTAATAATGGGAGGTGAAACGTAGTGATGTCTTCTATTGTAGCATCACACTGCAATACGCTCCGACATCCCGACGCCGGGCACATGGTGAGTATAAACGTCACAACCTGGCAGCGAACACTGTGACGTCATCGGATGACGTAACGATCTACGTCACACGCAAGGTTTGGGTTCGAACCCCAGCAAGGGTGCAAAGCTGGGATGAATCAGTGTGAACAACAACCCCGGACACATCGGGCTGAATCGTGGTTCAGACACATATCATGGAGATCATAAATCAATTGTTTGTTGGGGAGTCCGGTTACCGGGGAATCCCCTACAACGTGCTTGGAAGCACAATTGTGAAGTTTCAGGGCAGACTGTGTGGAGTTGATGGATTGCTGGGGATAAATAGCACCAACTTGTGGGCCGATGGACGACAGACTTTGTTGGTTTTACGTCATATTAACTCGGGAAGCTCATTATGAGCTCACAATCGCCATTTATTAATTTAAATCCCCCCCCCTACCATCGACCCCCCCCCCAGTAAAAGTCGTAAAGCGTAACTTGACAAACAAGCAAACAACCGACATCCGAACAGCCGAGTAATAAATCGGGCGAGATATGTAAATTGGACGAGTGGGGTCGACAGGTTGAACCAGGTTGACATATTTGTGTTTTTAACTTCCCGCTCCTACAAGGTTAATCACCACTACATAACAACTCCATGGCGGTGCATTAGCCACGCGTTCCAAGCTAATTCTTTGCCATGGAATATTAAATAAACAACATGTCCAAACAAGGTTCGTCATTTTTTCTTCTGTTACAACTTAATTTGTTCGAATAAATGTTTTTTTCTTTAATGACGTCATTTGCTGGGAATAATTCCTTTATGATAGGGAGGCAACAAAACTAAGAGATTTTTAATATTTGATGATTGGAGTAACAGGGCTGACTTTTGTTGGGTTATTTTCATAAACATAACTGGAGTAACGAAGTCTTCCTTATCGGTTCCCTGTGTTACCACGTACCCGCCCCATCAAATGCAGCACCAGCAACCAGCTCATTAAGTTTCACTTCCACAGCTTAAAGAACAGCTTCAACAATTCGTTGTGATTTCTACGGACTTCTCTTATCAGCCGCGAGATTACACGGGGACTGTCGTCGTGATCCCAACCACAAATCTTAATCCTTTTTATCAGTGTTGCCGCTGCAATAACAATCGAATTGTTTCAGAATAAAAACAGTCGAAACTGACCGCAGGTGCGGAGAGTTGGAATGAATGATTGAAAAGTTGCTGCCATTTGCGCGTCTGCCATATATTTACGTCTGCTTCCTGTTCGGGTTGATGCAAGGGACAGATTTCTGTTGATTTTTCCGCCTCAATGCGCACGATAATGACGTCAATTACGATCTCTATGTCGGAATTCACTTCACATCCATCAAGTTTGTGAGAATTGCTCGGTTGGTTTGGCGCCTCCTATCGGACATGCACGGCTATCAGTGCATATCATACTCGGGTGAAGTATTTGTATGATCCGCCCGATTAGCTTGGTGGGTGGTGTGTCGCGTTTCAGCCGAAGCGTTGCAGGTGCGAAACTGGTCGCTAGCTAGTCGGTTGTGTCCTTGGGCAAGGCACTTTACGGACATTGCCTCAACCTAGTGGATTAATGGGTTCTACCAAATTAAAGGAACATGTGAATCATATACAACACACTGCAATAGCTCCGGTAACCCAACGGTGGGCGCGAGGTTGATCTAACGATTGGTTCCCCGTGTGGTAACCCCCTTGGTTCCCCACTCACGAGGATAAAACATGAATTTTCTATCCTTGGACCGCCCATTCCCTCTCACCACTTGGAGCAGCAACGTGCACTACCAAATATGGTTTATTCAATCAATCTTAGTACAGATGACACGAAGGTTCGAATATTATTTCACATCAACTCTCGAGAAAGAATGGTCGAAACCATGGTCGTTCTCCACGTAAACCTCATATTTCCCCGAGTCTTTCTTCGTCGCGTTTTTAATAGTGAGTATTGTTACGTCATTGTCGATGTCATAAAACACGCGATCGTCTTCATCGATGTCATCACCGTCTTTCGCCCAGCCAACCTTGAATGTTATGACGTATCAAATAGTGACGTGTAAAGTGGTGACGTGTCAAATGATGACGTGTGATACTTCTCAGTGAAACAACTATATCATGGATGTTCATGTTTATCCCCGTGAATGGGAAAGCCAAGGGGGTTATCACACGGGCAATCGACAGCTGGGTTTAAAATATATCAGATAATTATTTTCAATTAGACAGCTTTCGTCTTAAATCCGAACGTCTAGCCCAGGGATGTCCAACCGTTTATTGTAATGGGCCGCATTGTCACTGGAAATAATTTAATGGGCCGCAGAACCTATTAAATTTCAAGAAAAATGGGTACATAAAGAAAGAATTAACACCATTATAATTATATATAATCCTGTATTCATGTTGCTCCCATACTATAGCCTACTATTACCGCGCCCCTAAAAGCTGACTGATACATTTTAATTCGGCTAAGATTCAAATGTTAAAATACTACTTGGGAGTGAAAATAACTAGCGGGCCGCACAGAAATCTCAGGTGGGCCGCAGGTTGGACGTCTAGCCGAAAGGATCTCAATAAACAAATGAACCATAATAGGTTTTATGACATCATAATCGATAACAGTGATTTGTTACGTTATAATAGATAACACAAAAGTACCATGGGTTCTGGATTTCCGCTGACGACAGCTTTCAAAGTAATTACTGAACCTTTTTTGCAGCTTTGATTCGGGGGTCCTTTCTCTATCTTCGCGGGAACTATAGGGGGAAATCAAGGTGAAATATCTTTACTAGGTCCATTTATACAAAGCCTGGTTTCGAACCCAGGATCACTGGATCCCCCACTAGGTCTGTTTATACCAGGCCTGGTTTCGAACCCAGGATCACTGGATCCTCCACTAGGTCTGTTTATACCAGGCCTGGTTTCGAACCCAGGATCACTGGATCCTCCACTAGGTCCGTTTATACCAGGCCTGGTTTCGAATCCAAGATCACTGGATCCTTCACTAGGTCTGTTTATACCAGGCCTGGTTTCGAACCCAGGATCACTGGATCCTCCACTAGATCTGTTTATACCAGGCCTGGTTTCGAACCCAGGATCACTGGATCCTCCACTAGATCTGTTTATACCAGGCCTGGTTTCGAACCCAGGATCACTGGATCCTCCACTAGGTCTGTTTATACCAGGCCTGGTCTCGAACCCATGATCATTGGATCCTCCACTAGGTCCGTTTATACCAGGCCTGGTTTCGAACCCATGATCCCATATAATTTAAGCAAACCTACCATCAATGGTGATCTTAGCGGAGTCAAACGCATCTCCGAACTGGTTATACGCTTTGCACGTATATGTTCCCACATCTGATGACGTAGTATTCCTGATGACGAGGGCACATACGTCAGGTTCCTCGAATACGATGTTGTACCTCGGCCCTTCCTTGATCTCCTGGCCATCCTTGTACCACCTGGGGATATAGACGATGGTGTTCTTAATATTTTAACTGAAGTTTCGAACCCAAGATGGTCTAGTCTGCTTTTAAATCAAAATCAATAGCCGAGACCACGTTTGGTTGTGTTTATTCCGATCAAATGGATTGTTTTACTTAAATTTGGGAATGAAGCAAAATTTCATAATTAATTAAAACACATTTGTGTTATTAAGATTGGGATAATATAGCTGTTTAAACAAATTATACATTGCATTAGCACAACTTAATATTACGTCAACCTACGTCACAGTTGGATCGGGGAAACCCCCCAGTCTGCCCTCAATCCTGGCCGCACTACCCTCGACCAATGAGATGTCTTGAAGCTCTTCCAAGAATCTGATGGAGGTAAAACAACAACTCGACTGTGGACATGAGGTGTCTCACGATACCCGTGGATAAATCCTGGCTTCCCACCCACGAGAATATAAATGAACCAACCATCCACACACTGTAATATCTCCAGCAACTCGACTGTGGGCATGAGGTGTCTTACGATACTCGTGGATAAAGCCTGGCTTCCCACCCACGAGGATATAAATGAACCAACCATCCACACACTGTAATAGCTCCAGCAACTCGACTGTGGGCATGAGGTGTCTTACGATACTCGTGGATAAAGCCTGGCTTCCCACCCACGAGGATATAAATGAACCAACCATCCACACACTGTAATAGCTCCAGCAACTCGACTGTGGGCATGAGGTGTCTTACGATACCCATGGATAAAGCCTGGCTTCCCATCCACGAGGATATAAATGAACCAACCATCCACACACTGTAATAGCTCCAGCAACTCGACTGTGAGCATGAGGTGTCTTACGATACCCGTGGCTAAAGCCTGGCTTCCCACACACAAGGATATAAATGAACCAACCATCCACACACTGTAATAGCTCCAGCAACTGGACTGTGAGCACGAGGTGCGGCAAACTCACTTGGGAGGTCCATCCTCCTGCAGCTTCTTCCGGACGCGATGACCTCGAAACGACTTCTGGATCATACAAGCTGCGATCTGCACATCTTTATCATCGAGATCGATGTCGACGCCCGGAGGGGGTTTACGGGAAGGCATGCTGCTGGGTGAGGTTGGGTTACAATCGGATGGTGCCTTGTTCGATACCACAATCTTCATGTTTTCAAAGCAATACGAGGAAAGGATTTAAATCCCCCTCCCCCCAGCCGTGGGTTCGGCCATCCACACACTGTAATACCCAACATATGACCGACGCCACTGGACCATTGTTGAAAGATCAGGGGTAATATAAAAATCACACATTTAAATGAACAAACGACACCAGCAGCTAGCTGGACTGCTGTGTCCTTCGGCGGGCAAGGCACTTAACGAACATTGCCTAAAGCCCTAAACCCAGCAGATTAATGGGTTCTACCAAATTGGAGGAATGTGTGAATCATACTCAACACACTACAATAGCTATGGTAACCTGACGATGGGCGCGAGGTGATCTGACGGTTGTTCATGTAAAAACGCCTTCGTTTTCCGAATTAAGAGGTTAAAACTTGAACATCCAACCCTAAATACCGACAATTTCGGCCCAAATTTACCAAAATCATTTCGCAAGCATCCAAATTAACTTAAACAACTTATCAAATCAACGAAACAAAGTCTATCATAAACAATAATCGCACATTATGACGACACAGACAACTAACCTGATATTTCTTCTGCTTCAGTATCGACGAGAACAATTCCAAACTGATGGAATCCATCCATAGCAACCCCCATCCTTCCAGCATTCATCGCAACCAACAGATCCAGCGCTTCCATACTCGACCAGTTGTTCCACTCAACCGTATATGGCTTCGCTCCTGGAGGAATCGCGATCCCTACGGAATAGACCGATCGCGCTGTCTTTCCTTATATGGGCATCATATCGACCAATCCGAGCCGACACCGCTGTTGGTTATGACGTCACACAAGCTCATTGTTTTCATGTGGTATTCTCGAATCTTATTAAACATCAAACGATTCATATCGCTGATTCAACCTTTGTTGTCGTGATAAGCTGGAAATATTTCTTTATTGGAAGAAATAACTCGAAACATTCAGTTTCAAAATGGACGAATTGACAAAATCTACTTCGGTGTTTAACGCGCACAGTAACAACATTCATCGCATTTGTCCGACAGATCGGGTGGTTAAGTGCGTCGCCTTCGAATCGAAAGTTTGCAGGTGCGAAACTGGTCGCTAGCTAGTCGGTTGTGTCCTTGGGTAAGGCACTTTACGGACATTGCCTGAACCCAGCGGATTAATGAGTTCTACTAAATTGAAGGAACGTGTCTATCATATACAACACACTGCAATAGCTCCGGTAACCCGACGATGGGCGCGAGGTGACCTGACCATTGCCCGTGTGTTAACCCCCTTGGTTTTCCCATTCATTGGGGATAAACATAAATATACATCCCATACTATCTATACACGGACATGTAACAGGTAAACGTAGCAAAACTTAATAAAACTGCGTCAAATAAGTGTAGTTCCGCCGTTTACTTATGTTTTGTCGTAATTAACTGAATTATTTTTAATTTAAAAAATATAAAACGATTCGAAATTAATTGTTTGAAGTTATTTGGTTTCATATGATGGTATTGATAGTAGGAGAAATACCAGAGATACCCAGGTATATCGGGTTACAACCGATGATAATTATTTACTTTTATTAACAAACTATTATTACGCGACAATTCTAACATTCGGCGCTTTTGTTACCTTGAAAACAGTTCGCGGAAAAACGTTCGACCACGTGACCGTGTTCCCTTTTTCTACCGAGCCAAGTTTCGAACCCAAGATGTGCTCGTCACCAGGACCCTTTTTGTATAAGATTCGGTATATGTATTCGGTCGCGTTAACCATTTGACCACCAGACCCGTGTTCACCGCTTTGACCAAAATCAATGATTTACATACCTTTACCGCCACCTATCGGAGAGTGTATATATCCGACACCACAATCTATCTTGTCACAGGAGGCGTTCAATTAATTATTCTCTCTATCTCTCCAATGCAAACTGACCTCACAAAAACGACTGTCACTCAAAATCCTAACAGAGAAAGTCTTTTTCACAATTTAAAATTGAAGCTTGGATCTGCAACCTAAACTCAAAATACTCCAAAGTTTCGAGCCCATACCCCTTCGAACATCGGCAACTTTTCCAACATAAACAGCCTAGCAGATGCACAATTAGACAGCGTTTATATTTAATGACCAAGAGAGCATTAAGGTCTATTAATTTGCCATCTCTATATATATGTAGCTTGCTATTTGATGATGCCTCCATGTGTTTCCCTTGGTGGTTTGGCTGTGGGCATGAGGTGTCTTACGTTTTGTTTTCCATTTACGGTGATAAAACATTAATATATTAAGTAATCATAACTAAAAAGAGTATAAATGACGTCACGCTGTGATGACGTCATTGTGACGACGTATTTCAGACGTCGACGCTGCTGAACGGCCGAGGTCCTGGCCGACAGCGTAGTGAAGCGTGGCTTAACACCGCCACCTTTTGGACAAGGCGACAACAGGTTTCAATCGCTATGTGGCGCTGCAACGACAACATTTCAATGGAAATGACCGAATGATCAATTCAACAACTTCCTCGAAAAATCCCCGAAAATATTTCTTTTTTATTATTTTTGTACATTCCACTCCCTCCAGCGGCAATATATGCTATTTCTATTCGCTTCTTCCCTTCAGCTTTCCTGGTGGGCAACACTGCTTTGCCACGACGGTGGTTTTTGAACGGCATCACTTGGAATTCACCAAGAAACACCCGGAAACACTGCCCGAACTTTTTTATCGATTTTTCGAGAACTCCCCCCCCAATAGAGGGTCAGAATTGTTTATTATTGTTCCGTAATAATGAGCAGTGGAACACCCCATGCTCACAGTCGAGTTCCAGGAGTAAAAAAAGACGAAAAACTTTTTTTGTCGAAAACTCGTTATTTTTTCTACTTTCATCAGTCACGTGATTTCTCTCGTTTATTTCCTTTCTATATATTCTTGTTACGTGATCACTTCAATTCAGTTCTGATGAAAATACAAAAATAAAATCAATTCGTTTCTCGTTGGTGAGGGGGGGGGGGGACAGGAAGTGACGTAACAAGGGAATTCAATGACGTCAGTGACGGATTTAATGACGACATATCAAATAAGATTGGACACGAAGTTTTGTGGAATAATTTAACAAACCCAGGTTTACCTGGGTAATCTTCATATGTCAAACACACTTGTAGATGGGGTATACATATTTATAACACATCATTCCCACCGCTATGAAATAGCTGCGCTGTTAATATCAATAGCAAACACCCCTTGAAACAATAGACATCTGATTTTTCTATATTATTGCCAGAAACGAACTGTCCAACTAGCGAAGGGAGTTCCCCGAAGAACTGGAATATAAACAGCCTGTTTGTTCAGTCTCGATTAATTATATTGATTCCTATGAAATCTTAAGCCTCAAATGGCGAAAATGTAGTAGTGTTTTATGATTCTAGGTAATTCCCCCAGTCTGAAACCTTAAACGTTGTGTTTTGAGATATTTAGTTGATGTTACCCCCCACATCCGAATGTTCATTACGATTTCCCTTTCACGCAATCTCACTTGGACAAGTTCCCTCTGTCATACGTTTGATGGAAAATTTACCAAATTTGGGAAATTCCCCAAAGTAATTAAAAATCGATTACCTTTTTTATATCTTTGCTAAGCAAACTACCATCACCCGCCGATTCATTTAAATAAAGTCAACAAAAAAGATTCATATCTTTAACCCTTTCGGGGAATTCCCTACACGTTAAATTCCACTGAAACTATAGGGATCAGTTACATTTACGCTTCATGTAATAAGAAAGAAATGTCCACTCGAGTTAAATTTCCTGGTAGTGCTAGCTGATATGATTTGGCTATAGAATGGAAAATTATGAGTTTTTACTTTATTTAGTTTGAACAACGACACCTTTAAAATACATTTAGTACATAATTAATACATACAATACATAACACAACACATAATTAATACATACAATGCATAACACAATACATAATTAATAATTTCCAATAATCTCAGCCAATTCCTTTTTCAGCATCTTTTTAACTCTTATTATTTCTTTGAGATTCAAATTCGTCGAAATATTTTTCGCTAAATCGTAAAACTCGTCTGGAATCTCAAATATCCGAGGCAAAAACAAAAAAGACCAGAATTTGTTTCTTCGGTTGAAACTGACCACCGAATAATTCTTGAGATTTCCATGTTGAGCAAGGTCAAGGACGACCGGAAACGGGTCTGTGACGTCACAAGTCCTGTTGAGCAAAGTTTGAATTATTGATTTCAAGTCTGATGAGTTTGAAAGAAATTTTATTTTTTAGTTTTTAAACTTTCTTTTTCTTTTTTAATCTTTAATTTTCTTTTTTAATCTTTAATTTTCTTTTTTAAACTTTAATTTTCTTTTTTAAATTTTAATTTTCTTTTTTAAACTTTAATTTTCTTTTTTAATCTTTAATTTTCTTTTTTAATCTTTAATTTTCTTTTTTAATCTTTAATTTTCTTTTTTAATCTTTAATTTTCTATTTTAAACTTTAATTTTCTTTTTTAAACTTTAATTTTCTTTTTTAAACTTTAGTTTTCTTTTTTAATTTTTAATTTTCTTTTTTAAACTTTAATTTTCTTTTTTAAACTTTAATTTTCTTTTTTAATCTTTAATTTTCTTTTTTAATTTTTAATTTTCTTTTTTAATCTTTAATTTTCTTTTTTAATCTTTAATTTTCTTTTTTAAACTTTAATTTTCTTTTTTAAACTTTAATTTTCTTTTTTAAACTTTAATTTTCTTTTTTAATCTTTAATTTTCTTTTTTAAACTTTAATTTTCTTTTTTAAACTTTAATTTTCTTTTTTAATTTTTAATTTTCTTTTTTAAACTTTATTTTTCTTTTTAAACAAGGCAAGTTTCGAACCCATAGTGGGCTCGACACCAATTTATATATTCGGTATATGTATCGGTCGCTTTAACCATTCGGCCACACGACCCTAGATATCTGCGTTCAATTCACCAAACACGGCAGTTTGTAGGGACTTACCCCTCCTGCTTGCCACCTTCCAACCCCATGCATATGATCACGTGGTCATACGAGCCAACTTGCTCATGGATCCATCTAGCGGCGCCAACCGGGGTGATCTCAGTTCGTCGCCAGATCGTGGAGTCAACGTCGAACCCTAGCGCCCCTAGTGATCCTGCCAGTCTGTCGAGCAACCGCGCGAGCATGGGGTGAGTTTCAACCGAACTCATCACGAGAAGAAGCGATTTCGCGCAGTCCATTGTGGCTGTGGGAGAAGGTGGAAGGTGGAAGTGAAGACTTCCAATCCACAAGGATATTATACCAACCACGCACTATAAACATATTATTCTGGTGGGTTAATGCGTCGGCTTCTTGCCGAAAGGTTGCAGGTTCGAAACTGGTCGCTTGCTAATCAGTTGTGTCTTTGGGCAAGACACTAAACGGACATTGCCTGAACCCAGTGGATTGATGGGTTCTACCAAATTGAAGGAACGTGTCTATCATACACAAAACACTATAATAGCTCCGGCAACCTGATTATGGGCGCGAAGTAATCTGACGATTGTTTCCCTAGGTTTTTCCATCACCAACCTAATAGCTCCTGCAACTCGTCTGAGAGCACAAGTGCATAAAGCCTGGCTTCCCACCCACAAAGATATAAATGAACCAATCATCCACACACTGCAATAGCTCCAGCAACTCGACTGTGGGCATGAAATGTCTTACGATACTAGTGGATAAAGCCTGGCTTCCCACCCACGAGGATATAAATGAACCAACCATCCACACACTGCAATAGCTCCAGCAACTCGACTGTGGGCATGAAATGTCTTACGATACTAGTGGATAAAGCCTGGCTTCCCACCCACGAGGATATAAATGAACCAACCATCCACACAATGTAATAGCTCCAGCAACTCGACTGTGGGCATGAGGTGTCTTACGATAGCCGTGGATAAAACCTGGCTTCCCACCCACGAGGATATAAATGAACCAACCATCCACACAATGTAATATCTCCAACAAGTCTACTGCGGGCATGAGTTACCTTTTTTTCTACTGCAAGCCTTCGTAGCCATGTATAGCGACAAGATCAAGAGAAACCCGACAAGCACAACCACAAGAATGTACGTCATGAAAGCTTGACCACAGCAAGCATGAACTACAGGGGCACGGGTGCCTGGGTGAGGTAACGATCCTTTATATGAGTTGTGAGAATGACGAGTAATTAAGCTTACTAGTGGTGGTTGCTAGAGTGGTCGTCGACGATTCAACGTAATCGGTGTAATCTGCGGATGTTCACATTCACATTAGCAACATTTCGTTCGGTGGCAGTACATGCCACAGGCAGCCGTAGCATGAAGGGATCGAAACCTGCCGATCGCTATTCTGTGTAACCTAGGGCATTAAATAGACGTTGCCTGAACCCAGCAGATTATGGGGGTTATTCTAAATTAAAGGAACGTGTCTATCATGCACAACACACTGCAATAGCTCGGGTAACCCGACGATGGGCGCGAGCTGATCTGACGATTGCCCGTGTGTTAAACCCCTTGGTTTTCCCATTCACGGGGACGGAGATGAATCTGCGGTGGCTGAATGGAGAAATCACCGTCGTCGCAGTTGGTTGTCCCTTCCATCTCTTCATTGTAGCAATCTGTTGCAAGGAATATGTTGATGATAAGTTGTTTGTGGCCTCAGTAGGTAGATGGTTGGTTCATTTATATCCTCTTGGGTGGAAAGCCAGGCTTTATTCACGGCTATCGTAAGACACCTCATGCCCACAGTCCAGTTGTGCTCAATATGAAAGCAAACACCTGGTAGCGTGACTTGGCAGCTATCGTACAAAGACTCAGTGATTTCGTAGTTGTTTGGGAGAGATCTTAGTATGAGGTGGTAGTTGTGTCCGGGGGACAATAGATCTTCTTCGGCGAGACCGTGGCAATGGTAGTTCATTCGTACCTGCATGGGAAGTATCAACTTAATGGGTACATGATAGGATACTTATGTTTAACCGCGTGGATGGGTAAACCCATAGAGCGTTACCACACGGGCAATCGTCAGATCACCTTACGAATTATTAGAGCTATTGCAGTGTGTTGTGTTTGATACACAAATTCCTTCAATTGGTAGAACTCATTAATCCACTGGTTTCAGGCAATGTCCGTTAAGTACCTTGCCCAAGGACAGAACCGTCTAGCTAGTAACCAGTTTTAAACCTGCAACCCTTCGGCTTAAAGATGACGCTTTTAACCACTAAGCTAACCGATCGTGTGCTACATGGTATTACCATCTCATGATTTCTCAGCTTCGATTTGGAATGTTTCAGCTTAAACAAGAGAGCTGTGGTGATGAGAGATTGGGAACGTAAGATTTCTATGTTGAATCCACGGTGAGTAGGAAGACCGACTCTCCGACCTGTTTATTTAATTTGGTTGACCGGGAAGTTTAAACTGCGTAGTTGTTAGGATATTCATGTTTATGCCCGTGAATGGGAAACCAAGGGGGTTAACACACGGGCAATCGTCAGATCACCTCGCGCCCATCGTCGGGTTACCGGAGCTATTGCAGTGTGTTGTATATGATAGACACTTTGATTTAATTTAGTGGAACCAATTAATCCGCTAGGTTCAGGCAATGTGTATTAAGTGCCTTGCCCATAGACACAACCGACTAGCTAGCGTCCAGTTTCGAACCTGCAACCTTTCGATTGAAATCATTCACATGTTCCTTCAATTTAGTAGAATCCATTAATCCACTGGGTTCAGGCAATGTCCGTTAAGTACCAACTCCCCTTCACCCCCACCATCCCCCCTCATTAAGTACCTTGCCCCTACCCCGAATTACACCTCCCCCCCACCACCCCCCCACCAGCCCCCCCATCTACCCACCTCGTTGCTCCCGAGCAAGATATAGAGGGCCGCCACCCTCTT
>CH003218.1:25715-39464 GCA_000149265.1 Ciona savignyi
AGAATCAACTTTAACAACAGAATCAACATCCAGCGGAGAATCAACCTCAAACAAAATCACATCAACCAATGACTTCCCACAAACCAGTGCAACCCCAGAATTCCCCCAAACACTTACGCCGGTCGTGAAATATGAAACTTCAGACTCGACTTTCAAGACAGAAGTCAAACGAAAGAAACCGGGAATTGAATCTGTTGTCCGAACATTGAACACGAAAGCGATTCAACAAAACAAGGAATTGGGAGCTAAAGGTGGGTGGTTTGGGTTCGTATTTGGGGATGTTTAAATTCTTTTCACTTGATATGTTTCAAGAATTTTTTATTGAAGACTATTTATATAAAAGGTATCATAGGTTAGGATAGGATATTCATGTTTATCCCCGTGAATGGAAAATCAAGAGGGTTACCACACGGGCAATCGTCAGATCACCTCGCGCCCACCGTCGGGTTACCGGAGCTATTGCATTGTGTTGTGTATAACACACACGTTCCTTTAATTTGGTAGAACCCATTAATCTGCTGGGTTCAGGTAATGTCTGTTAAGTGCCTTGCCCAAGGACACAACCGACTAACTAGCGACCAGTTTCGCACCTGCAACCTTTCGATTAAAAGGCGACGCACTTAACCGTTAGACCAACAGACCTGACGTGATCAGGTGTAACAGGTGGAACAGGGGGATCAGGTATGGAACTAATTTAAACAATGAACTGGGAAAGGTAAGACAGGGATCGTTGGTTCAGATATCCCTCATTCAATACACTGGTATAATATGACCCACAATATCAGGTGAAATATCGTGTCGTTGATTTAATTATTTTGCAGCCGTGTTAAAACGACCGGCAAGTCCAAGCTACGATGAAACTTCGTCAAAACGTCGGAAATCTGAGGTCGGTTGTGTTTCGTTATATAAGAATGAGTTCAAATTTGATTATTGCCTATAAATTGCACAATCGTGTTTTAACTACTGTAGTTTTACCATTTTATCCTGTCTCCTTAATTTGAAAGAATTGTTCTATTCCTCTTTATTGTAACGAAGGAGCAAAAAAAAATAAACTAAACTAAACAAAACCGATTTTTCTGAAAGTTTAAATTTAACTTCTAACATGATTACCAAATTAAAATGTATTGTGTGCATTCCTATAATGGTGTCTTTTGTTCCACTGGGCAAGTTCAACCATAATTTTTTCATTTTTGATTGTTGTAATTGATTTGTGTGAATTTCCAGGAGAGTCAAACAGATGAGAGGTGGGCTGATATCAACCATGGAGATCTTATAAAAACAAAGAAATGTAATTGTTCTTTGGATGCTTTGGTTAAAAACGAACTAAAAAAGGTGAATTTTACATTTTATATTATTCCTATTCAAAATGTTGGGGGTGAAGTTGGAATAAACTTGAGAGTGACAACCACATGGTTAACCACCATTGTTAACAAGCTAACCACAATTTGTGTATTTTATGCATCGAGTGCACTGCATTTAACTTATAACTAAACTTGACGCTGTAACACAAGTATTTTAGCAACTGACAAAATAAACGTAAGGCCGTAGAAAATACAAGTAAAGTCAGCTGTAAAGCACAGAACTGAACTATAATAAAACAATCAACTAAAACATGCGCATCAGACTGATTAAGTTTAAAAAATACTTAAAATACCATTTCACAGAGAATGTATTTTGTTTCTGCAAGCATAAACGCATGGGTCCCTGAGGTAACAATCCGATCTTGTTATTAATGTTCATTACACAATATATGTTGTTAAATATGTGCACGTCAGAGCATCAGGACCATGTTACCCAATATTCCAGAAAGTTTCAATCCGACTGGATATTTACCACAATTCAGATAAAAATCTCATCCAGTTCATCTTATCTAAAACTTTTAACCTGGTTTCCAATTTCTCTAAATAAGTCTAAATACCAGTAACATATGCCCTAAAATTCCTGAATAAAGCTAGATTTAGTCTTTCACAGCTCTGGGGAATTCCCCTGGAATTATTACCCAATTTGTTTCTACAATATCTCGATTATAATATCTAACAATTCTTGAAAATTCAATCCGATTCGATTACTTCTTGGAGATGTTGTCACAATCATGATTTAGGAACAAATATTAATTGATAGGGTATTTCCCTTGGTAATTTTTTGTTTTAACTTAATTCTATCTTGTACAACATTGGCTAGCACTTTACTATTTCAAATCTGATGAAAATTAGAGCAGCATGAGCTATACTTAAAAGGGGGTAAATTTCTAGAAAAAAACGTTTTGTTATTTTAACGACCCAGGGGAATTCCCCTGGTTTTATCACCCGAAATATTGGTTTCTACATATCTAGACCATGTTGTCCAACAAATTACACAGTTTTATTACGATTCCATTATCTTTTCTGGTAAATGTCGGGGCGACATGACTGTCAAGCGTTTGACGAATAAATGAATACAAAGAATATGTGACAATTTTCAAATGGGAACCATAATTTTGGAAAGTCTTTAAACTTTCGTGGTCGATTTGAAATGTTCAATATAAAATATTCAAAACTTCTCTGTGTAGTACGTGAAGCAGTTTGTGAAGAGAGAGGTGGCTCTGCAGGAGTCGCTGAGGTTGAAGAATGAGGAATGTGTGAGAATGAAGGCCAAATGTGAAAGCACCGAGAAAACATTCAGAAGTTGGATTGAATTCGCTAATAAACTTCAAGCTCGAGTGAGTAACTCTCATTCTCCCTGCCAATTTCCTATTGGTGTCTGCTTGCTTTTGAAGTGGTTGTGTTGTTGCCAAACCAAACTCAGTCCACTTGAGTAGTAATTCACATTTTATTCACATCTTTAATGTAGAAGATGGGTGCTAGTAATGAGCTTGGCTGCCACAGTTTTGGTTACAAAACACACGGACTACAATAAACCAATTGAATGCTTCATATAAACGCTCCCAAGTAATCTGAATTGAATGAGACATTCCCCACCAATGGAACTGGGACTGATGAACCATCCACATTGATCCCTCGTTCCCCAGGTGAAGAAGATCGTATTCACGCTGCATCGACACCAAGATTCATTGAAGTTGCTGCAAAACCGGGATTTCCCCAAATGCAACGCCGAGACGCAAACCTCCACTAGGAGGACAGCTACCAGACAAACGCAAACGGAGGTGGGAATTCCCCTCGATATTTGTCTGTTGTACCAGAAGCCATCTCAGTATTAATCACTCTGTTTAACGATGATAGCACAGGATAATCATGTTTATCCCCGTGAATGGGAAACCAAGGGGGTTAACACACGGGCAATTGTCAGACCACCTCGCGCCCATCGTCGGGTTACCGGAGCTATTGCAGTGTGTTGTATATGATTCACACGTTCCTTCAATTTGGTAGAACCCATTAATCCACTGGGTTGAGGCAATGACCGTTAAGCGCCTTTCACAAGGACACAACCGACTAGCTACCGACCAGATTCGAACCTTTAACCTTTCCACTGAAAGGCGACGCACCAAAACCCACCAAGCTAATCAGTCAGACCAATATTAGTTTTAGTCCAACCAACTGTTTTAACCATCACCCGTAGTGCCATGTAAGTGGTATCGATCACCCAACCTTCCGATCCACTCAAAATGTCCAATATGTTCCTAAACCCACCATTCCACAGACACCAGCCCAACCAGCCTTTATTGACCTCACAGATGAAGAAGGCAACAAAAGTTCAAGGAAACCAAAGCACAACGTGGCTAAACAGGTATCGTGTATGAAACAATCACCCCCCCCCAACTAACACAAGGAACCACCCCCAGCCCCCACCAGCCAACCACAACACCACCAAACCAACCTACCCCGCCCACCGACAGATAGCAACCCCCAAGAACGCTGAAGAGAAGTTGAAACAAATATTCGCTCAAGCCTCCGATGCACAACCACGGCATACCAAGCTCTTCAATGGAGGTATAGATCATTAATGGGTCCCACGGTTATTAATGGGTTCCACGATCATTAATGGGTCCCATGGTTATTAATGGGTTCCACGATCATTAATGGGTCCCACGATTATAATGGGTCCCACGATTATAATGGGTCCCACAATTATTATAATGGGTCCCACGATTATAATGGGTCCCACGATTATAATGGGTCCCACGGTTATAATGGGTCCCACGATTATAATAATGGGTTCCACGATTATAATGGCCCCACGATTATAATAATGGGTCCCACGATTATTATAATGGGTCCCACGATTATAATGGGTCCCACGATTATAATGGTCACACGATTATTATAATGGGTCCCAAGATTATTATAATGGGTCCCACGATTATAATGGGCCCCACGGTTATTATAATGGGCCCCACTATTATTATAATGGGTACCACTATTATTATAATGGGTCCCACGATTATAATGGGTCCCTTGAGTGTAAGCTATCACATAACCCCCCACCTGCCCCCATTGCACACACAGGCCCACGAGCTCCAGTAATCCAACACAGCAACCTCGGAAGCAACAGTTTGTTGGTGTACGGGGATGGTAAGATGACATACCAACAATCCACCTCCAACCCCCCATTGAAGTATGATTGTTACATATCAATCCACTCACACATTATAATCCCCATTGTTACATGACAGGATGCAAGCCAACAAACAACCCAATGCAAAGCACCCACTGGTAAGCCCCATGTTATCCCCCACATGTTATAAACCCCATTTTCCCCTAGACCACTCTCCCAACACAAGCCCAGTCGTTATTTATGCGAAGAAACCACAATATCAATCAAACAATCGTGAGTATGTGCTCTTTCGACTGTGTGCATGAGATGTCTTACGATACCGTGGACAAAGCCTGGCTTCCCATCCACGAGGATATAAATGAACCAACCATCCACACACTGTAATAGCTCCAACAACTCGACTGTGGGCATGAGGTGTCTTACGATACCCGTGGATAAAGCCTGGCTTCCCATCCACGAGGATATACATGAATCAACCATTCACACACTGTAATAGCTCCAGCAACTCGACTGTGAGCACGAGGTGTCTTACGATACCCGTGGATAAAGCCTGGCTTCCCACCCACGAGGATATAAATGAACCAACCATCCACACACTGTAATAGCTCCAGCAACTCGACTGTGAGCATGAGGTTTCTTACGATACCCGTGGATGAAGCCTGGCTTCCCACCCACAAGGATATAAATGAACCAACCATCCACACACTGTAATAACTCCAGCAACTTAACCACAAACACAAGATTTAACCCCCATTTCGCAGGTGCACAGCCCATACCCCCCACTACCGACCACCCCCCAACCAACAGGCTTCATCCCCCAAATCGCCCCTGCCCCCCCACAACAACTAGTGCTCACTATTAAGAAGGTGAATCATCTTTACTCACTGCGAAAGATATTTAAACATGTTTCATGACAGAACAAAGGAGTGATTGTGCTGTCGTGGCACAATGGCCCCCAGCAAGGCGTCCATGCTGAGGTGGAAAGTTACGAGTTGTTCGCGTACCAGAGCAACTCCCCGATGGTGAACAAATCATGGAAACGAGTGGGGAATGGTGGGTTGGGGTGGTTCGGTCATGTTTATCCCCGTGAATGGGGAAACCAAGGGGGTTATGGTTATCGCACAAAGGCATTCGTCAGATCACCTCCTGGCCACTGCATGGTTACTGGAGCTATTGCACCCGAACCCATTAATCCACTGGGTTCAGGCAATGTCCGTTAAGTGCCTTGCCCAAGAACACAACTGACTAGCTAGCGACCAGTTTCGAACCTGCAACCTTGATTGAAAGGCAACCAACCCACCCAGCTAATCGGTCTTAACCCCCTCCACCCACAGACAGCATAGCAGCGATGCCACTCCCCATGGCGTGCACTTTGACCCAATTCTCACACAACTTCACGTATTACTTTGCTGTCAGGGGAAGGGACATCTATGGTCGGTTCGGCCCTTTCAGCACCCCTTGTTGCAGTTCTGACCCCAGCTAGACGGGGATTCCCCTTCTACACCCCCTGTTGCAGTTCTGACCCCAGCTAGGAGGGTATTCCCCCTGTTGCAGCTCCGACCCCAGCGACCCCAGATAGGAGGGGTTACCCAGAGGTCCAGGTCAAACCACGATGCCCCACGGGGATGCCCAACCCCCACAACTTTTCATGGGTGGAAAAGGTCCCCTTTATGACCCAACCCACCCACGGGTCATACCCACCTCCTAATATTTCTACCTTTCCCCTGTCTGCCCCCCCCACCCAGCAGTATCATGGATTTCTATGGTTCTACTGAATACTACTTGCCGCTTTTTATTGATTTGTAAATAAATATTTTCCATTTATTCTGGTGTTGAGGTGCACAATACCTTGCTACGGCGGTACGCTCACTGCCACATGTTGTTTTATATCTGCAAGTATTTTATTTAAATAAAGACTTTTATTAAATTTTGAAGATCACAGTTCAGTTTGTCGGTATGTAGGCGATATGCACGCAGTAGAAAAATCTCTTTGTCAACTACAATGTATCAACCGTTATTTGTGAAACCTTTGGACTGTACGCTAGCAAGTAATGTTTACGGGTTACCCAACTACAATTTGCATATAGGTACTTGGTGTTTGTAGTTGTGTTTACTAGTTGCCAAACCTGTTACCACGATCAGTTAGGTAAGTACATTCTTAATAGTTAAATCTGGATTTCTAGCCTGGGGCATCCTTCACTTTTAAGCTCGCGACCCCGTCCAATTTATTAAGATTCTGCATCACTTTCTGCAATTTACGTTTAAAATCTACAATACGTTAAGTAATTTGTGGGAAATTGATGCGCTCTGTGCGACCCCCGAAATTTATTCTGGGTCCCCGCAGTTTGGGAAGACCATGTTAATTAACATTCCAGAATTTCCGACCTGATAGCCCGTCCTTTTATTCCAGTTTTACCCAATACACCAGTCAGCATATTTAGTGTTTCAAGGTTAATTCACTTGTTGCTTGCTATCCAACATTACACACATACGGCCGTAAGGTACACACAACTGACCGCTATGTTAAACACGCCACTTAAATGGGAAAATAACTAATTTTAATAAATTTAAAAGAATCGTAATTTATTCATACTCTCTAAAGTTTACATATTATTTACCTAAGTTTCAATCTGTAGGCTGTCCACTATGTTTGCGTCTGTCGCGGTAATCGTTTATTCTGCAACATAACAGCTCGTTAAAAATATTTATTAAAATAAAAACCTCTATGACAATTGTTATAGTAACTAGACGCGGTTGTATTTAGGGGAATTCCCGCTGACAAGTTTGAATCCTTAGAAGCAAAATGAATAAATTGGTTGAGTTTGAAAATATCAATCAATCAGACTCCAAACTAGCGATTTCATCGAGGTATTTTGTATTGTCAAATAAGAATGACGTCATTTTGTGGAATATTGGTGACGAAGCGGCGAACCAGGTGATTCCCCAATTGTGTTATTGTATGATAGTATTGTTTTTATGGTAGTAAACTTCACATGCGTCTAGAGACAGAACGGTAGCCTGATTTTTCTCTGCTGGATGGCGCTATTTATCAGCTGTACTAAAGCGGGGAGGAGGGAAACTACTCACTAAAATTATGGACGCTAATTTTAACCCATTCCTGAACACTAAACTCAACCGCAAGACTAACACTAACTCAAGCCCCATGTTTATTACACCATTTACGCATTTTAAGTAAATAGTGTTTACAATCAAAAAACTGCAAAGAGATCGATTACTTTAGCCAATGCTTGGGAAAATTCCAAAAATGCTTAAACAAGCTGAATGCGGGGTTATGATGAGTTTGTTTATAACTAAGAAAGAAAAGAGTTAAAAAAACGGAAAAAAGGGTACCCGTAGGGGAATCGAACCACAGTCTCCCGCGTGACAGGCGGCGACGCTTACCACTACACTAACGAGGAATACGATTAGTAAGTGCGAAAACTAGTATAAGACAGTCGCGGGTGCCTCTAAATACTACAGGACCGCTTAGATCACTTAGATTGCTTTAGAAAGTAATTCTAACCCTGGTCCCAAACACTAATCTCAACCCCAGAACTAACTTTAACCTCAACCCTAACATTAATATCGAAAATAGTTACTCCCCAGGATAATTCCAAAAAAAATAAAATAGCGCCACCCAGGCAGAGAAAAATCAGAGGCTACCGTTCCGTCCGCTCAGTCCGCATCTGTAAACTTCGTTGTAATACATTGAAACGTCAATTACTATGAGTGAACCAATCGTACAAAGGTCCACTGGACAAGTTGAATGTATGGTTAGTTAGACCTCGTGTGTGACGGTATTTCTAATTACTACAGGGTGTCTTAAAGCTTTTAAAATATTGGGTTCCAAGCACTTCAGACTCTCCTGTAGTAATTAGAGGCACCCCGCCCCCTTGGGTAAAGATGGAACCTGGAACCATCCTGGCCATCTATCTATACAACCGACATCCTGTACATCCTGGACACAATAATGCAAATTGTGTGAAGCTATTTTACGCCGAAGTTGTATATTTTGTGTGATTATATCCACAGCTAGCTAGTCGGTTGTGTCATTGGGCAAGGCACTTTACGGACATTGCCTGAACCCAGTGGATTAATGGGTTCTACCAAATTGAAGGAACGTGTCCATCATATACAACACACTGCAATAGCTCCGGCCTGGGCAGAGAACCAAAAGTTGAAAGTTGGCATTGAAACCAACTTCTGACTAGATGATCATATCCTTGGCTCCGAACATCGGCTCAACCCAGTGGATTTGTAGTTTCTACTTACAACAGCTTAATCATATTTATAGTTGTGTTGTCGAAGCTTTTAGTGGGTTTTGCTTAAATTGCATGAACATCTTAATCATTAGCAACACTGGTAACTTCCAAAGTTCCATTGAGAAATATTTTCAGGGGATCCACCTACGAGGTCATCATAATGTGGTAACCGCGGTTACAATATCCAGTTGTCATGACAACCAAGTAATTGCGACAGGCTCGTCTGATTACATCATAATGTGGATTGTCTCCGAGCTTTTATTGTCGCATCACAATGGTTGGTTTGTTTACAATGAAGATCCACATATTTGTGATAAACTAATGTTTCACATTCTAATGTTTGAATCTGTTTAATTCTAAATTGATTAACGAAAGGCAAAATAATATTTTGCGAAACCAGTCTTGTGGTTGATATCTCCTTCATGGCTTGGCATCAGGTAAGGGTAACCCCCCATCTATTGCAGGGGAATCACCCAGGGGTCACATTTTCACTCCGTCATCAATTTCACCAACTTTTCTCAAGTTCTCGCCAAATATGGAGTTTCTTTGTTACATCACAGACACCAAAGTGACGGTCTGGAACTATGACCTTAAAGAGGTGAAAGGTCATCTTATTCATTCTTTAAAACCAAACAATAGTTATTGTTTGGCGTGACAAAATAAAATGTTCACCATAAATCTCAATATATTATGATTTATTCCCGGTGTGTATGTATAATTCTGACATTCTGACTGGCAAAATGCGTATATATTTTGACAGATATTCCAAAAAATAAAAATCACTGGGAGCCGCAAAACAAAATATTTTAGCAATAAAAGGAAAACAACAGTGTGTGAGATAAAGACACAAGTGTTCTTCTGTTTGTTTCACTTGTGCATGGGTATAATACTTATTAAGCGCTCGCTACAGATTAAACTCATGTCAAATCATCATCATCAAATATCTCAACATCAAGTTCTTATTTAATCTGACTTTAAATTTAAAGTCTTTAAAAAAGAGTTAAAAACAAATTCTGATTTTTCAACAGTTTTGATGAACCAAGGTTTATTTTCCAAGGTTGTTTTTGAAGAAAGTTGTGATGATATCAGTGAGGCCGACTTCAGTGGCCCCAACCAACTAATCACTGCAACAGACTGTGGTTGGGTCTACATTTGGGATGTTTTATTACGAACTTTGGTTTGGAAATCTTCCACTCAACACGGTTGGTTTGTGCATGGGTCGTTAGGTCACAATTAATCATTATGATGTCACAGGAGCAGGAATATCAAGTGTAGCGGGACGAGATTCGATTAGATTCGCCGTCGCGTCGACCAATAATGTGGTGAGTCATCTCGTGCTCGCTGTCGAGTTGTGGGTGTGGCAATAACTGGGGTGCAGCAGTGGGTGATATTGGACCACTTATTCACCATAACCTGCTTACATACTGCCCCACATAACCCCCAACTTGACCCCACATAACCCCCAACTTGACCCCACATAACCCCCAACTCGACCCCACATAACCCCCAACTTGACCCCACATAACCCCCCAACTTGACCCCACATAACCCCTAACTTGACCCCACATAACCCCCAACTTGACCCCACATAACCTCCAACTTGACCCCACATAACCCCCAACAGATCCACGAATACTTGACCGAACACGGGGTTTACATGGAGAAGGATTTGGACCAATGTTTGTGGCACAAATTCCCTGATGTGAAGCAACTACGAGGTGGGTGAGGTGTGTGGCGTGGCGTACTTGTCTGTTTGGTCGTAAACTTGAAATCTCATCCGACAATTAAACTAATAGTGACGCAATGGAGAAATTATTATGAAAATTATTTTTATTTCTGGTTCTTAACTAACATCAATCGATCTCAGGTGATGAAACAAAGGACATTGTTCTTTCATTGTTGTACGTTAAGTCCATCCATTGTGATGTCACAAAGTGAGTTGATCAATTCCGGGAATTGTAAATTTAAATTTCTAAAAATCATCATTTTTCGAAGCGAGAGAATTGATTTTTTCTTTTTCTTTAAAAACTTGTTTAAAACTTGTTTGAAATCGCAACCAAATTTTTATTTTGAACCATGTGTGGCAGATTTGTGGAGGGTGAGTGGGTGGTTTGCTGCACTGAACGTGCTACGTACCTTGTCAATTGTGGGAGTCAAGATGTCATTGTGATGTCATACTTTGATTGTGATGTGGGTCCGCCTGTGATGTCACAAGTTGCATTGTCACAAGATCCGACAACAATGAAGGTAACAATGCTCATTGTAATCACCATCGACTACGAGCATGTGTCCCCAGGTATATTGTGCCGCAACGTACAAATATCAACCAAAGTTTATTCTGTACGAAGTAGAGCTGCCCCAACCAACGTCCGATCCCAGGATCAACATATTGTCCAAGTAAGCTTCTGTTCCAATATCAATGTTTGGTCCCCTGGGTCTGATTCACCCAGAATAAACGACAACAATAAAGTGCAACTGGATTGAAACATAATATTCCCATCCAATATAAAATGAGACTCCTCATTATTTTAGGTCTCATCAAATATCGAAAGTAAATTTTGCTATGATATCTGCTACAGGGTTCAATATGCAGTGTAATCTAATTGCTGTATAAAATGTACCAAGTGGTGACAAACGGACATTGCCTGAACCCAGTGGATTAATGGGTTCTACCAAATTGAAGGAACGGGTCTATCATACACAACATACTGCAATAGCTCTGGTAACCCGACGGTGGGTGCGAGGTGATCTGACGATTGCCCGTGTGGTAACCCCCACATAGATACTTAGCATAGCGTTTTTGGGTTGATATACTGGGCTCTCTGATGTATACCACGCGACCCAATGCGCACATGAGGGACATCCAACATGAGTACTAATTGGGGGGATTACCCACTTCATATTTATAACCTTCTTTAAATGCCAGCACGCCATTGGTCGATTCATCTCCGTTGAAAGGTCAAGTAAAGTTCATGCCGGGGACCACGCCCACAAAAGATCAACCAATCACGTTCAAGAAGAAAGTGAAAAGCTCCGGATACACTTCAGCTCCGAGGTGACCTCCGGTGGTTAATATGACTCGCACACAAAACCCCCATCACAAAATACCCAATCTTACCATACCATTTGGATATCACATCACATAGATATCACATATAACAACCACTTAATGTTAAAATACCCAATTCCACAGTGTAACCCTAATTTAATTTAACCCAATCAACCACTATTTAAACACATTTACCCTCATTTCACCCCTTCACCCACAGAATGACGATGTTCAAGCCCACGACTACTCAACCACGAAAACCCAAGAAACTTTCAGAATCGCACAAACCTTCCGAGCCCTCTGATTGGTCGGCTCCTATTACATCACAAAGGGAACTATCATGTACATCGGAAGCCACATTTGTACGGTCGATCGCAACCAACGGTTTGTTCCATGGATTCCCAGTGTTGCCTCCGATATTAAATATTCCTACAATTCCCCAATTGATTCCCGCAAATATTTAGTTTGGGTCCACAATATATCTGGGCAGTGATTATCAGGGTATGCAAGGGTCAGAATTGTGGGTGGGTTGTGTTGTCTTCGTTCAAATTATATTGTGGGGTGGGGTGTAGGTGAAATACAAAGGTTCACCTGACACCTCCAATCCACTGCAGGTGTGAAACACCAGATCGCTTGCGTGTTCGGGAACCACAACACACAAGTCATGTCACTGCCTCTGCTACCATCTAGTGTCAAGCCTGTTACAGGTATCGACTGTGGGCATGAGGTGTATTACGGTGCTCGACTGTGGGCATGAGGTGTATTACTGTGCTCGACTGTGGGCATGAGGTTTATTACTGTGCTCGACTGTGGGCATGAGGTGTATTACTGTGCTCGACTGTGAGTATGAGGTGTATTACTGTGCTCGACTGTGGGCATGAGGTGTATTACTGTGCTCGACTGTGGGCATGAGGTGTATTACTGTGCTCGACTGTGGGCATGAGGTGTATTACTGTGCTCGACTGTGGGCATGAAGTGTATTACTGTGCTCGACTGTGGGCATGAGGTGTATTACTGTGCTCGACTGTGGGCACGAGGTGTATTACTGTGCTCGACTGTGGGCATGAGGTGTATTACTGTGCTCAACTGTGGGCATGAGGAGTATTACTGTGCTCGACTGGGGCATGAGGTGTATTACTGTGCTCGACTGTGGGCATGAGGTGTATTACTGTGATCGACTGTGGACACGAGGTGTATTACTCTGCTCGACTGTGTGCATGAGGTGTATTACTGTGCTCGACTGTGGACATGAGGTGTATTACTGTGCTCGACTGTGGACATGAGGTGTATTACTGTGCTCGACTGTGGGCATGAGGTGTATTACAGTGCTCGACTGTGGGCATGAGGTGTATTACTGTGCTCGACTGTGAGCACGAGGTGTATTACTGTACTCGACTGTGAGCATGAGGTGTATTACTGTGCTCGACTGTGAGCATGAGGTGTATTACTGTGCTCGACTGTGGACATGAGGTGTATTACTGTGCTCGACTGTGAGCATGAGGTGTATTACTGTGTTCGACTGTGGACATGAGGTGTATTACTGTGCTCGACTGTGAGCATGAGGTGTATTACTGTGCTCGACTGTGAGCATGAGGTGTATTACTGTGTTCGACTGTGGGCATGAGGTGTATTACTGTGCTCGACTGTGGGCATGAGGTGTATTACTGTGTTCGACTGTGGACATGAGGAGTATTACTGTGTTCGACTGTGCATAGCTCCAGAAAAGCTAGCCACAACAGTGCCCATTAATAGTAGAACTGGCCCCACCAGAGGGGCTCATTGGTCTCACGGCAACCACCAGCTACTAACACACATTGACCCCACAATCTCTGTGTGGATACCGCCTTACACAGGCAACCCATGATTGCAATTCCCATGCTAATGGAATGCTGTGGCTCCACTGGTTACTCTGGTGGGTTAGAGTGTCTCCTTTCAATGCCAAGCTGG
>CH003217.1:10894-24652 GCA_000149265.1 Ciona savignyi
GAATTTATTTAAATGGTTTTCTCAATGAATTGTTGCACAGTTGAACGGTTTAAAAAACAATGATTAAAAATGTAATCAAAATATCTGTATGCTTTCAACAATACGGGACAAGGTCGCTTATATTACCTAACACTGCTCTTGTTTCCTTAAGAACTTAGGATTTAGAATGATAAATTCGTAATTGCACATCGATACTTCCTTAATAGGGATCTGTAAGTTTTGGCGTAAAAAAAAATATTGGCTTTAAGTTGCATTGTTTAAACATCAGGTTATTATCTAGGTAAGAAGCTATCAACTAGGCGATATCCCGACTATGAACTATATTCCTAATTATTCCTAAATTTTTATTCCTAATTTAAGTCCTAACTTTATACTAAGTGAAAACAAGACTTAAAGTCACATTTTTAAACATCAGGAAGGTGAAGAGATAACAACAGTGTCGGACAAATGCTGCGAATCGAGTGTTTGCGAGTGCCGACCAGAAACCTGTCCAGAAGCACCAACTTGTGTGGAGGAAGGATTTGAACTCGCGCTGATCAAATATGGCCGATGCTGCTCCACTTATGAATGCAGGTACAGAATCCTGGTTATAATGCATGGAGTTCAAGGGTTGACTGAATCAACAGCTTAAAGAAAAATGTTCATTTTGGTTCCTTAATAAATGGGACGCATTCTTTCCAAAAGTTTAACTATTCAGTATCACTGGATTTATATTAAACTTGGTCATTGATGAATCATCACAATTCTGCAAAATCAATTAACAAGACAAGTCTGGATTATAACATAGTATATATAGGATAGGATATTCATGTTTATCCCCGTGAATGGGAAAACCTAGGGGGTTCAATTTGGTAGAACCCATTAATCCGCTGGCTTCAGGCAATGTCCGTAAAGTGCCTTGCCCAAGGACACAACCGTCTAGCTAGCGACCAGTTTCGCACCTGCAACCTTTCGATTGAAAGGCGACGCACTTAACCGCTAGACCATCGGGCCGGCCATAAAACACCTAAGGTCTGTAACATCGCTTCCTTATAAGTGAAAAAAAACATGGACCAATAAGCATTCTAACAAAGGGTCTGGGAAAACTGGGAAAGCCTTTGCCCCAGGGATTAAGTATTTTAATTCAAGGATTAGGATTAAGTATTTTAATAGTATTTTAAGGTATTTTAAGTTTTAGGTACAGGGATTGAATATTTTAAAAGTATTTTAAGTTTTAAGTATTTTAAGTAAAGGGATTAAGTATTTTAATAGTATTTTGAAATATTTTAAGTACAGGGATTAAGTAGTTTAATAGTATTTTGAAATATTTTAAGTTTTAAGTACAGGGTATGAGTATTTTAAAAGTGTTTTGAAGTATTTTAAGTTTTAAATATTTGAAGTACAGGGCTAAAGTATTTTAATTCAATCTCTACAATGGTACTACGAACTCGCAGATGTACAAGAGCAACATGTCCAGTTGAGGAAATGCTGGTATGCGACTTGGGTGAAGTGAAGACAGTGAAGAACCCAGGCGAATGCTGCACCAAATACGAATGCGTGTGCGACAAATCAACCTGCCCAGTATGTGTCACCACTTGCCCATCTGGTTACAAGATTAAGGTAAGTTTTTTTTTGTTTTTTTTACGGAGCCAAGTTTTGAACCCAAGACAGGCTCCATTTTTGTATAAAATCAGTATATGTATCAGTCGTATAAGCATTCGGCCACACGACTGTACGGTTAAAGTAAAATACTTTTTAAAGGGTTCTTTTTTCAAGTTTTTAAAGGGTTTAACCAGAATTCAAGAAAAATAATTTCTTCAATCTTCGTTTTTAGGTTTTTTTACAAACCTATTTTCGATTAAATATTAGATGATTTGAGGCCATGATCTAATCCTATCACTGTGTGGTAAAATATATGGTAGGGACGTAGGGTACATGTTAGGGCAGGGGGCATCAATAGTGCAATTAAATTGAAAATACCAGTAACTTAGACATATTTAATACATTGCAATAGTTTTAATAACCCAACAGTGGAGTGAACATTCTGTCGATTGCTAATGTAAAAAAAAAATTTTTATTAAAAATATGAATATATTATATTTGATTGTGTGTTCGACAGTTGAGCTGCACCAGAATGTGTTTGGACTGTTATGAAAACAGCATTATTTAACAAGAACTTTTTGTTGTTTCAGACCACCACTCTGGCAGACAAATGTTGCTCCGAAATCACCGAATGTGTATGTGACGAGAGCGCTTGTCCAACATACAAGGGAGCAACTTGTGACGCGTCCGCTGGATACAAGGCAATCACCACTGGCTCTGTATGGCCAGCTTACCGCATGACCGAATGCTGCCCTGTCATATACGAAGAAGTCTGCGTCTGTGACAAGTAAGAGACATGTTTGTTTAATTAACCTGGTGTGGGCATGGGCAGTTGGAATGAATGAAAGGTACACATCCAGCTTATTTAACTGACTTCTATACAGTAACTTGCTGATGCTACTCTCCTCTCTAATGTTATAATCAATCTCAAAGAAAAAATTGACACACATTATAGAAAAAATTGACACACGATAATAGGTTATGCACATTAGGATTGGATATAGACTTTTTATCCACATGAATAGGAAAACACAGGGTTTATCATCACATTGGCATTTGTAAAATTATTTTGTAAAAGCGAAAGGGACATTTTACCATCAAACTAGCTTGCTTCCACCATCAGGTTACCAAAGCTATTGCATTATGTAGTATATGATTTAAAATTTCTTCAATTTTGGTATATTCCAATAATCCACTGAGTTTAAGTGATGTATTTAATTGCCCAAGGTCACAACCAACTAGCCAACTAACAGTTTCGATCCTTGAATTTGTTTTTTTGTTGTTCAAACTCTTAACAAGGCTTGTTTTGTCATGCATTGTCCAAAAGCAGTTCTCTTACCATCATTCTATTCCACCAAGGTCTCTATGCCCAACAAGCACCCAACCGCAATGCGAATCCTACCAGACCATGGTTGAGGTACCCACTTCATCCTGCTGCACAGAATACCAGTGCATCTGCGACGTATCTCGCTGCTCAATCGGCGTCACCTCGTGCCCGTGCAACAAACACGTCGAGATTACAAGGGAGAACGAATGCTGCGAACTCGCAACTTGCATCTGCAACACGTGCACCGAACCACAGACGTGTAACGAAGGATGGACCGCCACAGACACCGTTGATGATTGCGATTGTATTACCAGTAAGTTTAGTTCTTACATCTTTTTGTCTTAGTTTTTACATCTTTTTATTAGTTTATACTATTATTACTATTAATATCAGATAATACTAAAAGTAAAAAATAGGTTTTGCTAATAGTATAGTCCCAGTATACTTTTTAGTCCAAGTTTATAGTATAAAATGCTCTTTCTTAATCCCTGTGGATTGTATTACCAGTAAGTTTGCTTAGTTTTTACATTATTCTGTTAGATTATAGGGCCTATTGTTAGAATGCTCTTTGTTGTACCAAAGGTTCTACACAGTATTATATGTTTTATTATTAAACTTTTTCATATAAAGCCATTATTGAAATTTCAAGAGTGGTATATAATAGAGTAATCATGTAAACGTTGGTAAAATGATGCAACACATTATAAAATTAATAAAAATGCATTAATAAAGCTATAAAATTGCTCTAGTTTAAATATTCAACACCCCCTAAACTTTACCAGGAACATGCACTCCACCCACGAAATGCGTTTACAACGCCGAAGAACACGCTCCAGGCTCCACCTGGCAAGAGGACATCTGCTTGGAATGTTGCTGCCCTGCTTATCCTAACGCCGCTGGAGAGTACGTTGCCGAATGCACCAACATACAGTGCGGCAAGTGCAGCTCGGGCTACACCTACGTGCCAATACCAGGAGCTTGCTGTGGGGACTGCGTGCCTATCACCTGCCACTACGAAGGAACTCAACATTCTGTAAGTTTAACTAAGGATTTCTCGGTTCTATTGAATGCATTGGGCCATTATTATGCTTGGGTATATTTAATTGCATTGGACTATTATAATGTTTGGTTATATTTGAATGCATTGGATATACTTATGCTTAGTTGTATTTGTATGCTTTACAAAACCAATATTTATATATATATGTGTCTGGGTTGGCAACTGTGTGGTATACAGATTACATATTACTCTTCGCCTGGCAGTTTTAGAATAAATAATCATTATCAAACTTTACCAAAAAACTAACTGTGTGATCACCTTGAGTCTGTTTAATGTTGTTTTTTCAGTGGCTCAACATACTGTTATTACAAATGTTATGTTTTATGAAAATCCCTTCTTGATTTACATAACAGGATCGATTAGCATTTTCGAAACAGACCCATCTTTCCACTATGTTATTGACTTATAAAAATAAAAGTACTATCTTATGATATAAACACTAAACAGCATTAAGATTGATAAGTACTCCTTAAATAATAAACGAAAAATATGATTTTTTTTAACATCAGAGCAAAAATGGAAATAGGGTTTAAACATATGACATCACCTTTGCCCTGGCTATTAATAGATACACGAGTTCATCATATTTTACCAATAATTATATCCAGGTTGGACAAACATGGTCCCCAGCTGGCGATCTCTGCACGACATGCACTTGCAACATGAACTCTGCCACCGGTGAAGTTTTCACCACTTGCACAGCTGTAGCATGCGCACCAATGGACCCATCCTGTCCAGCTGATAAGATCATGACCACTCCAGACGGATGTTGCACATATTGTGATCCAAGTACGTTTCAGTGTTGGATATTCATGTTTTATTCCCGTTAATATGAAACGGCAAATGGCATTATTATCACATGGGCGATTGTTAGATTGCTAATGCACACTGGTGTATTACAGGGACTATAATAGTGTATTTGTACATGATTTCAGCATTTCTACTAATGTATTACAAGAACTATAATAGTGTATTTATATATAATTTCAACATCATTACTGTATAACTTTAACCCATCAGTCCACTAAGTTCAAGCAACGTACACAAAGTAAATTGCCTAACTGAACAACCGACTCGGCCAGAGGCAGGTTTTGATCCAACAAGAACCTTTTTTTATTATTTTCCTTCTTTTAATCCCAACATGACATTCGGGACTAAAATTTATGTCCAAAACCAACTAAACTGTTTTCTATTTCCAGCGTTCACAGTTGAATCTGGTTGCATGCCGAAACAGAATGCTCCAGAGTACTTGACCTTGGACGGTTGCACCAGCGTTGAGCAAGTCTGCATCAGCACCTGCGAGGGTTCCTGCGTCAGCAAGTCGATCTACTCTCTCGAATCCAACAACTTCACGAAGGCGTGCAGCTGCTGCTCCACCAGCGAGACTGAGGAACGCACCGCCGAATTCTCGTGCCCTGACGGCTCCACCAAGACGGTCACGTACAAGGTGGCAACCAAATGTAGTTGCCAGGCCAGCAAATGTGAAGCCATGCCTTAAACCCCGACGACAAATGCCGCAAGACGACAAAGATCAAGATTCTACTAAGTTTTTAAATTTAGCATCACACTTTGCGGCGTTTTAACTCGACATCCAAATACCGAGAATCTCCTTTTTTTCTTATTTATGTTTCCTTGTGTTTTCTTCGATAAAAAATGCAACAAATATTCAGCTCTGTATATCAGCAACCCCTGGAGCTTCGACTTAACGTCGTTGGAATCTCCGGGAAAGTTCTGGCATTGAGTCTGATGCTGTTGTCGCTGTGATGACGGCGTAACCTGTCGACCCTTACACCGATATCAATTATCCTTTGATGGCCATTTACGACTTTCTTTCAGGTTCTTAAGTCTTCTTGGTTTTTCATTCGTAATTTGAAGTGTACGTGTAAGGCAAAGCTAACCACTGCCGTGTTTCACATGCTTCCACTTTATACTTCGTTCGCAAAATTGATTGATGGGTTGTTGGGGGACAATCCTAATGTCATTGTTGCTATTTCATTCCTCTTAGTTTGTAGTCCCATTCGCCATCTATAAAACCCAGTTGCACAAGGAAATAAATCATTGCATTAATTAGTTGTATTTCTTAAGTGGTCTGTACGAGACAGTGGTCGGTTAAGTAGTTAAGGTAGCTCTGTCTACACTAGGGTTGGGCAACTTCCCTATTCGGCGGGCCAGATGTGTAAAAATAAGTGAGACATGCTTGGGTGCAAAGCCCTGTCTAGCGAGGCAAGCATTGGCTGAATTTTCTACACTGGAGTGTATTCTCACACCATATAACCCCATAGTAACAACAACACCAAATCCTAAATATAAATGTATATGTTTTCTATATCTTTTTAAGGTGTGACAAAGCTTAGAAATCGTTCCCAAGCATTCAAAAATACAGACCTAGGCTGACAGAGCCATAATTTCCTGGCACAACAAAAATAAAAGAATAAGACCAAGGTTAAGAGCAAGGCGTTAAACAAGTCCAGAATTATCCAAATAGGCCACGCGTTTGTAAATGAATTATAGAACTAAACCATCATTGCTTTTGTCAGCAAAGTAAAATAGTTTGTTATAAGTTACCTGAAATAAAAAAACGGTCTTGTCGTGTAGCACTTAGGATGAATATTTTGACGAGTCAGGCAAAGTCATGTCTAAACATCCAAACTTAATAACTTTAGCAACTCGACAGGTGTAACTCAAGATTAAATAGACACGGAACAACCCCAACTCACCCAAAAAAATGAGCAGCTCCCTCCGACACAAAACAACCCCCAAACTCTACAAAAATGAGCTCCTCACTATGTGGGTGAAAGATACAATTTTACCCTGACTACTTTCAGTGAGATGTGTCACAGAGTGATGTCATGGTCTTGTGAATTTAAACTTATATTTGACAGGCCTATGACGTTAAAGCCACTTTTTGAAGGCGGAAAGTTATTGATTCCGTTTTTTTGAGCTTCAATTAGCATAATTTGTAATATAGTTTGAGTGGTATTGAATTTACCGTACAATTTATATTTATGAATCTGAAATTTTACCTATGGTAACAATTAATGTTTGAAATTTTCTAATATAATAATTGTATTCAATAAAAAACAACGTTACAGATGTAGTGAGTAAACAGTAAAATTAAGAAATAGTGCAAAAAGTATAGTGAAAAACCCAATTAAAAATAATAGAATTTGACATGCTAACATAAGCAAATTGAGGAGACAAAAAATAATTTAGAAATAGTTTAAAACGAATGGTATCATTCGAAAGGCGAAAATTTTGACTTTTAACGGACAGTCAAAACTACTAAGGACTGCAGATCTAAGCTAAAGACACAGTTAAACGCAAAACACAATTATTTATGATTTAAAACGTCTTTGGTCCGTTTTCGTCTACAAAACCTGCTCCCAGGATTAAAAAAAGTTGATTTTGATAATTCAGTTGTAAGAAAAACTTCTCTCTTTTTCCCGTTCCATGCCACGCTCGTTGTAAATACTGGATATTTCGTCCGTGGGGTCGTTAACCAGCGACGATTTTAAATTGACAAGTTTTGCCGTCGTGTTGCACAAATCAGTTTCTTTGCCTTGAACCCGCTGTAAAAAAAAAAAGATTATAACGGAACTAGCCATGGTAAACTTCAATCACATAAAGCACTCTCCACCCTTAGTACTGGGTCGTGCTTGTACACTTTTATTCAAGGTTTTTATTTTATTAATTTTGAAGTTTTCTGTTGGAATGTGTTTTTATTTAGATTAATATAAAGTTTAAAAAACTAAAAACTAACCTAGATTGTTGGTTTGGTTATCTATATTATGGTGGGTGGAATTCTGTGTTAAGAATACACCTACTGCTTTTGTTACATAATTTATGATCATGATTATCCCCGTGAATGGGAAAAAATGGGGGTTAACACATGGACAATCGTTGCGCCCATCGCCGGGTTACCGGAGCTATCGCAGTGTGTTGTGTATGATTCATGTTACTTCAATTTGGTGAAACCCATTAATCCGCTGGGTTCAGGCAATGTCCGTTAAGTGCCTTGCCCAAGGACACAACAGACTAGCTAGCAACCATTTTTAAACCCGCAGCCTTTAGGCTAAAAGGTGACGCACTAAACCAGCAGACTAATCCGTCAGACATAAAAAATGTTATATTGAATCGGGCTATTTTGCTCATAACATACTTGTTTCAAGACATCGATTTCGTATTGTTTTCGTTTCATTTTCTCTGCCTGTTTCATCTGCTTCTTTTGCGCTTTAAAATGCAAGCTATCCGACTGGTATGATGAACGTGCTTTCGGTGGAGAATGCCGACTGTCGAGGTTCTCCAAGTGAAATGTCTGTGAGAGAAAGTTTTGATGTTTATTTTTATCCCTAGGATGTTTATTTGTTTATTTTTATCCCTTAAAGATGTTTATTATCCCTGGGAATGATAAACGCAAAAAGGCGTTAACACTCGAGCGCTATCAGACTACCTGGAAATCACATGAAAAATCGTAAAATTACCCTAAATGCAACTTACACAAGAGGCATTATCCTGTGGACAATTGTCACATACCTAAAACCAAGAATATCACTCAAGCAATCATAAAATTACCTAAATACAAAGAGCGTTTCTACGTTTTTCCATTATTGAGCATTAAATATGAAATACAACACATCATCTCCTCGTCATTAAAACCAAATTCGAACCTTTCTTTGCTTGATGAGTTTGTTCAATCTCTTCTCCAGCTCCAGAGCCTCCCTGCACCTCACGAGCGCCTCCCGAAGATGCTCCACCTCCTCTGCCTTCTCCATCAACTCATGGGACATCAGCTCCAATCTTCCGGACTTCTGGGAAGCAAAACTCTCCGCCTCTCTACAAGATGAATGGAAGTTTGTCAATATGATGATTACTTTAATTACATTAGTGGGAGCAGGTCCACACTAGCCACCGGGAACAGGAATTTAGGCCATGATACATTACCTTAGCATGGTGGGTCTATGGTAGCCCCAGGACCAGGAATTTAGGCCATGATACATTACATTAGTATGTGCGGGTCGACGGTAACCACCGGGACCAGGAATTTAGGCCATGATACATTACATTAGCATGGGTGGGTCCACAGTAGCCCCGGGACCAGGAATTTAGGCCATGATACATTACATTAGTATAGGCGGGTCGACGGTAACCACCGGGACCACGAATTTAGGCCATAGGAGACCCATTACTCCAGCGCCCAGAGCTATCATGGAACCGGGATATAGCGGTCAAGTCGGCCCGTTTCCTGAAGGAAGCTGACTAAATGCTTTACAGATAGATGCGAGATCATCAGATTAAAAAACTCCAAAATTTCTCCATCTGGTCAGAACAAATGCTGGACAGTGTGATGATAATTAATTTGCTAATCAGCTTCATTAGGAGAGTGACTTTTAATGGTTTTATAACCCAATGGATGGCAAAAAATACAGAATATAATGCAATATTTATATGTTATCCGCATGAATGAGAAAACAAAGGTATACATAAGACTGCAATAGCTGCAATTGGGATGTGGGCATAATCTGATGGTTACTTGTGTTATAAACTGTCCTTATCCCACATGGGACGATAAAAAAGACTATACATTTAACAAATTTTCAGAAATTGTTCATCGGCCACCAACCTTAGTTTAGTCAGATCCTTTTCATATCCTTGCAACAACTGCTCCTTCCTTTCCAGCCTTTGTAGCACAGACTTCATTCTTGAGGAAATCTTATCAAGATCTGCCCTCCTGTCCACGCAGAGTTTATCCCGGGAATCAGGTGGGGAATGCTCCATTGATGACATTCCGGTGAAGGATTCAAACCCGAGCAACCCTCCGATCACATTCACCATGTCCATGTACTGTGGGGACGACAATCAAATTAGTTGTGCTATGTATGGGAAATATGTCAATCAAATAAGTTGATCAAAACAATCAAAACCGGCCGGTTTGTCTTGCGGTTAAGTGCGTCGCCTTTTAGTCGAAAGGTTGCAGGTGCGAAACTGGTCGCTAGCTATTTGGTTGTGTTCTTGAGCAAGGCACTTTACAGACATTGCCTGAACCCAGTGGATTAATGGGTTCTACTAAATTAAAGGAACATAAATTGAAGGAACAATGGAACAATACACTGCAACTAAATTGAAGGAACAATACACTCCAATAACCCAACAGTGGGCGCAAGATGATCTGACGATTGCCCGTGTGTTAACCCCCTTTGGTCATATGTCAACATATGTCAATCAATTAAGTTGTGTTGGGAAATATGTCAATCAAATGAATTGTTCTGAAAAATATATCAATCAAGTGAATTGTTCTGGGAAATATATCAATCAAGTGAATTGTTCTGGGAATATGTCAATCAAGTGAATTGTGCTGGAAAATATGTTATTTAAAAAGGTTGTGCTGGGAAATAGGTCAATCAAATAAATTTTACTGGAAATTAAAAAGCCCACACTTAAATAAATTGTTAAAAATACATCCAACTCACTGCAAAAGCTTAAGCAACCAGGCTTACGCGATTATCTAATGACCATCTAATCTGATGGGTTGATCAAACAGTTTTCAAACCGTCATGTAAGTACGGGACAGAAACAACAAAATTATGATTCTAACTATTTTTATACCTTTAAAGGAATAAAGATGTGTAAGCTTACTATTTTTATAACCCCACAGGAATAAAGATAAGTAAGTTTACTATTTTTCTACCACCATAGGAATAAAGATATATAAGCTAAATATTATTATACTTCCACAGGAATAAAGATAAGTAAGTTTACTATTATTATACCCCAACAGGAATAAAGATAAGTAAGTTTACTATTATTATACTTCCACAGGAATAAAGATACGTAGGCTAACTATTATTATACCCCCACAGGAATAAAGATAAGTAAGTTTACTATTTATTATACTTCCACAGGAATAAAGATAAGTAAGCTAACTATTATTATACTTCCACAGGAATAAAGATAAGTAAGCTTACTATTATTATACTTCCACAGGAATAAAGATATATAAGCTAAATATTATTATACCCCAACAGGAATAAAGATAAGTAAGCTAACTATTATTATACCCCAACAGGAATAAAGATAAGTAAGTTTACTATTATTATACTTCCACAGGAATAAAGATAAGTAAGTTTACTATTATTATACTTCCACAGGAATAAAGATAAGTAAGTTTACTATTATTATACCCCCACAGGAATAAAGATATATAAGTTAAATATTATTATACTTCCACAGGAATAAAGATAAGTAAGTTTACTATTATTATACTTCCACAGGAATAAAGATAAGTAAGTTTACTATTATTATACCCCAACAGGAATAAAGATAAGTAAGTTTACTATTATTATACCCCAACAGGAATAAAGATAAGTAAGTTTACTATTATTATACCCCAACAGGAATAAAGATAAGTAAGTTTACTATTATTATACCCCAACAGGAATAAAGATAAGTAAGTTTACTATTATTATACTTCCACAGGAATAAAGATAAGTAAGCTAACTATTATTATACCCCAACAGGAATAAAGATAAGTAAGTTTACTATTATTATACCCCAACAGGAATAAAGATAAGTAAGTTTACTATTATTATACTCCCAACAGGGAATAAAGATAAGTAAGTTTACTATTATTATACTTCCACAGGGAATAAAGATGTATAAGATAATAATTATTACACCTCCACAAGAATAAAGATAAGTAAGCCAATTATTATTATACCCCCACAAAAATAAACATGAGTAAGCTAACTATCATTATAGCCCCACAGACATAAAGATAAGCTAACTATTATTATACCTCCACAGAAATAAACATGAGTAAGCTAACTATTATTATACCCCCCATAAGAAAGTAAGATAAGTAACCTAACTATTATTATAACCCCACAGGAATAAAGATGAGCTAACCACACTCACTGATCGCTCACTGCTCTTGACCGCTTCCTCAAGTTGTTGTCTGGTGGTTCGCTCGATCGAGGCTTGAGTGGTGGCCGACTTGATTTGCTGATGAGCATCCATTACCTTTGACACAAAATTTACTTTAGTTTCTCATTTTATCATTTGAGCTTGGATTATAGACGAGTTTTAACGACATGTCATTTTGTTGCAATAATCTCTAATGGCAAAGCTTTGCCAGCAACTAAAGTTGATTAGATTGATTCATTTACTTGTTAGTCAGTTGTCTTCTTTGCAGATCACTTAAGGAATAGAGTTTGTAACCAGCGATTTAACAGGTTAAACAAAAAAGGCACATAGAATACACTAAAATTGCTACAGTATCCTGGCAGTGAGCATGTGGTGTTTTTGACTGACTCTATTTTTCCACAACCTGCGATAAACATAAATATCTCCTTATATTTCCAACCTCTTGATCAAGAGAGAATTTGTCTTGGAAAACTTTGTCCTCCTCCATTGCTTGTTTGGCTCGGATCTCGGACAATTCCTTCTTCAACAACATCACTTGCTGCAATGCCTGCTCCTGGCTTGGTACTGAGTGAAGGAGTAATTAGTGGGTGGATGTGGCTGGTTTTGAATGTTATATTATGCGGATTCTGTTAGCTGAAAATTTATGCTTTTGTTAGCCATTTTTACGTTATTTAGGGGCCATGAAATATCGGGAAAGGGAATGAACCCCTTCTCAAACCCCCAACAAGTTAAAATTCCACCTACTTGGAGGTCTTGTTTGCTCGAGTGCTTTCACCCTCGCTCGAAGCTCAGCGAGTGCTTCCCGTTGCTTCATTATGACATCATCATGCCTTTCACCCCTACACTGAGCCCCCATCGCTGACAACTCAGAACTCAGTTTCCCCTGGGGAGATATAAAGTTATCGTAACAGGATAGGATAGGATGGGATAGGATATAGGAGATTCATGTTTATCCCTGTGAATGGGAAAACCAAGGGGGTTAACACCCAGGCAATCGTCAGATCACCTTGCGCCCACCGTCAGGTTACTGGAGCTATTGCAGTGTGTTATGTATAATTCACATGTTCCTTCAATTTAGTAGAACCGATGAAGCTGCTGGGTAACAAAATCGAAACTATCTTATTTTGACGAAATAGTGTTACCACATGGTTAACACAGAAACAAGTACTACAAACAAGCTCTTCCACCATATGATTATTGACCCACACTTGGTCAGTTCCACCAAGAACAATCCAGCACCTCTTTCTGCTTGATCTTATTCTTCCGTTCCATTTCCTTTCTCTCCACCTCCTTCAGCTTCTCCTGCTCTCGCAAGTTAAGATCGAGCTCAGCGTTCGTGCTGCTGGTTTCCCTCAACTTGCTTTCATTTTGCCTGGCAAGTTTGTGTTCAAGGTTCAATGTCTTGGGAAATTATATTTATGTTTTATATTCCTTGTTGCATCTTAATAACTTAGTTTTATCTTAAAATTTCAGTTTTTCTTTAGGAAATTACATTTATGTTTTATATTCCTTGTTTCATCTTAATAACTTAGTTTTATCTTAAAATTTCAGTTTTTCTTTAGGAAATTATATTTATGTTTTATATTCCATGTTTTATCTCAAAATTTCAGTTTTTCTTTAGGAAATTATATTTATGTTTTATATTCCATGTTTTATCTTAAAATTTCAGTTTTTCTTTAGGAAATTATATTTATGTTTTATATTCCATGTTTTATCTTGATTACTTAAAAAAGGATATTTGTGTTTTATATTAATATTTTAGGATAGAATAGTAATGTTTTATTTTCTCTGTTTTATTTTAATGTCTTAGAATAGGATATTCATGTTTTATATTCTCTGCTGTATTTTAATGCCTAGGAATAGAATATGC
>CH003217.1:36143-52677 GCA_000149265.1 Ciona savignyi
AATACCCATATGCCTAATTACGATAATTATAATATACAAGAAAAATAAAAAAGTTATTAACAAAAAATGAAATATTATTGGCAAAGTATATATTTATATCGTATTGATCCAAAAATAAAACTATTTTGCCTTTTTGTTAATTTAATGCTGTGGCTATACAGAAGAAAATCTATTTCATTTCTGAATATCCACTTTTCATATTTACTTTTTCTTAATATGTTCTAAGCTTAAGCAAAGCTTGTTGGTTTAAACCCAGTATATTTATCCTATTATCCAAACATAATTTCACACAGTTTTGTGTTTTACCTTTGAAGACATGGATGATAGCTGGACATCTTTTTGTTTCAACTCAGTCTTAACATGTGCGAGTTCTTCTGTTTTCTTTTGCAGTTTGGTGTCTTTGATTGAGATTTCCTTTTGCAATGACTGAATCAGGCCTGGAATTAAATAAAAAAATGCATTTATTTTTATATTATATAAATCAATCACTGAATTGTGATTTTTTCGATCATTTGCATATGATAAATAATGTATACTCTTCTTTTGTCAATACCACAATAAATTACGAAACAGGTTATAATCTTACATTTTTTTAACCAAACCAGGAATTCACAGTATACATTCTTCTTGAAATCCCCTTACACTCTATGACTTAATGTTATCTTTTCTTAACCCTTTAGCCTTAATGTCAGCCTTTTCTTATCCCTCTACACTGCATGTACAGTTTGTCTGAAAGCTAAACCAAGTGGTTTAATGGGTTTAACAAAATGACTAGATAAAAAGATTGCAGGAATTTGTATTATGGCGAATTGGTCAATCCTTATTGATAAATTCATATACACTGTTACATGTCAAAAGAGAAGAAACATCAGTACATTAAACCACCGCTGTCATTCATTTGTAAAAACCAGTTCCACTTAATCCCAAAGCTGGCTCCCCCCTCAGTACTGGGTCGCGCTTGCACACTTTTTTTCGAGGCTTAATTAACATTATATTTAATTAGTTAATTTTGATTTAAATTGTTTTGTTGAAATTTTTTTTTATTAATGTAAGCTTTAACGGCCACGCCATTTTTTCCCCTAATTTATACTGTATCTATTCACTGATGTGTTTTAACTACTATAGTTTTGCCGGTTTATCCTGTCTCCTTAACTTGAAATAATTGTTCTATTCTTCTTTAATGTAACGAAGGAGCAAAAATATAAACTAAACTAAACCTGTACCTTGTGACATGATGTGTTCTCGCTTGAGAGCATCCAGTTCTTGTCTGAGGTCGTGGATTTTCTTTTCTTTCTCCGACAACTGAGTTGTCAAGGTGGGAGAGGTGTGCATTTTCGATGTCACCAAATCCAACTGCCGCTTCAAACACACAACCTCGTTTCTCCGCGATTCTATTTCTTGTTCGACGCTTTGCAACTTCTCGGCGAGTTGACAACCAAAATGATTGTTCGAAAGCTTGTCATGTAAGTGTGACAACTCCTCACGAAGGTTGGAGATGATTGTGTCCTTTCGGTTAGATTCCTAGAGGTTTTACATTTGTTTATATATGTTTTGTAAATTTATTTTTTCAATCTGCTGGATATAGGATACAATAGGATACGATATTCCTGTTCTATCCGTGCCTGTAAATAAGAAGATTTAAGGGGCTATATCGCACAGAAAATCATCAGACTGCCTCCCACCCACTAATGGTTCGAAGTTATTGCAGTGTGTTCACCATGATTTAGATGTTCTTTTAGTTTTAGTACAAATTACTAATTCGCTTGGCTCAGGGGATGACCGCTCAGTTTCTTGCCCAAGGACACAATAGCTAGATTCCAGTTTTAAACAGGCAACCCTTTTTTAGAAGGGGACACACAAACCCACCAAACTATTCTACTGGACCTATTACCTATTTCAGTTATGCAGCAAACGCATATAATAAGCTAACCTGCTCAAAGACAGCAAGTCTGCTAAGTTCATCACCCATTCGTAGCAACTTCTGATCTTTAGCTCTCAGTGAAGTTTCCATACAATTTCCATAAGTCCAGGCTGTAAGAAATGTGTTAGATTGTTTTTACACTTACTTACTGTTAAAAACAGCCGATCCAAAAATATCATTCTACGAATCAAAGATGAAAAAAGTCTGCATAGAAAGTCATTTAGGCAGCATCACTATTCTGTCCGCAAAATAATCAATTTGCAGTAATTTTAATTTTAATTTGCAGTAATTATTTTTAAATAAATGTGCTCTTCTAATACTTTTCAAATTTTTTTTATTTTGTACCGGTGAGTTTCTATGTTTGATCCCAAGTTTCTACATAGCAATGCTACCACACTGCCCACTTTATCCAGCATAAGAATATTGCCAAGGATATATAGAATAGGATAAGATATTCATGTTTATTCCCCTGATTAGGAATACCAAGGGGGTTAACACACAGGCAATCGTAAGATCACCTTGTGCCCACTGCCGGGTTATCTGAGCTATTGCAGTTTGTTGTAAATGATTCACACATTCCTTCAATTTGGTAGAACCCATTAATCCGCTGAGTTCAGTTAATGTCCATAAAGTGCCTTGCCCAAGGTGCAACCGACTAGCTAGAGACCAGTTTCGAACCCTTAACCTTTCGGTTAAAGGCGTCGCAATAAACCACCAGACTAACCGGTCGGACTATATTTCACAAAGAGTCACCTTCTTTGGGTAGTTGGGTGTTGTTGTTGGCGAATGAATTGAGTTGCTGATTGGAGCCAGCGCTGTGGGGTCGGTACCTCAGAGGAGGGTGAGGTTGGACGGTGTTCTTCGGTGGGGTTGGTGTCGTCTTTACTGCGGGGTAGATTTACTTGTTAATATGTGGTATTGGTATTGGCATAAACTTTTTGCAAAGAATACTAAAATCCATTCATAAAAAAATAAATTATGTATGCTTATAACGATCAATTTAAATGCAAATTAACTTTCAGACCAAATTTTCTTTTAATTATGTCCAAACTTTACACACCTATGTGACTTTGAGTGTGAACAGAAATCAATTATAATTTGTTTAAAATGTTTAAAAATCATCAATAACTTTGGTGAAATTCTAAAATGATACTTTCCCAAACATTGTAGTGGAAAACATTTTTCAAAATGAACATAGAAACAATATTTTTTAAATTCTCATAGAAACTAATGGATTGATGTTTACACAAAACGAAATATTTGTATATGTCTCACACAACTACTTACCCTGTGGGGTACTGATATTTATGAGGGGTAAAGTTGATTTGGAATCAAACCCACGTGGAGTGACCATCACTTGGATGGGGGCTGTCCATGAGGGGCGCTGCTGGACGGGAAGGTATTGGGTCGACTGGGGACAAAAAGCGATTTGTTAGGGGAAGATACTAATGTTTATTACTTGAGATGGGATAACGAGTTTTCGCCAAATTATCTCATTTCAAAAGTCGATTCCTATGCCAAGTTTGATGTGCATACAATGGAGATATTTTCATGTTTTTTTTTTCCCAGCACATCAAACCACTGATATCAGGTAAAGTCCATTCTGTGATATACCCTAGAATACAACTCAATATAAGTTGACTGGTTTTAATCACCATACCTCCCCAACAAGCTAGCTACACTTAATCATGTTAGGCATTAATTATGGGCAAGTCACTAAATTTACCTTGTCTAAACGCAGGGATTTAATACTTGAGTAAAAACTTTAGAAATATAGTTTTTTGTACACACTTAGTATGATAGGCATCAAAGTTTTTTAAAAACTTGTCCGATTGATTAGCTTGGTGGATCAATATGTCGCCTCTTAGGTGAATGGTTGCAGGTTTGAAACTGGTGGCCAGCTGGTCCTTTGTGTTCTTGGGCAAGGCACTTAACGAACATTGCCTGAACCCAGTGGATTGATGGATTCTACTAAATTTATCACACACAACACAATGAAATAGCTGCAGTAACTCGACGGTGGGTGTCAAGTGATCTGACGATTGCGTGTGTGATAACCACTTCGTGTATTCCCATTCACGGGGATAAACATGAAAAACCTATCATCTCCTTATCCTAACATTTTTGTATTTACAACAAAACAACTCAGAAAACATCAACTTACTCCCTGCCAAACCATCTACAAAGAGTTGGAATGATTTCCCCACATAACCACATTTAATCACGTCCCCTGGTGCCAGTCTCACAGCAGCGTTCTGAACACGGCAATCGTTGACGTAAGTACCGTGGGCTGAGTTGAGGTCATGCAACACAAAGCAATCCTCTTGCTGGCAATATTCAACCACTGCCTGCGCTGTTTCAGAGACTGATCCCTGGGGATTCGTTTAATTTATTGTTTCGCTCCCTACATGTTACAGAATGGGAGTAGATGAGATTTTATGGAAACTTATTAAAATATCTTTGTTTAAAAAATAGACTTCGCCAATGAACGAAGTTGTGGCCCAGTTTGGAAACCTTGGCAGTTTTTAACAAGATTTTGTTAAACAACAGTTCCAAGGGCATGTTTGGCTTTTTATTATTGTTTGTTATTTTTTAGCCATTTTTATTAGTTTTTTTAGCTTTGGCATGCATTTTCGGTATGGTATCTAGTGCATGCATAAGCCAGGCTTTTAGAAAACAGGCTTGTGCCAAACTCAAGTAACCTCTGTAGGAAATCCGTGTTTTTGTCCTTATTTAATAGTGTACCGGGTGTTATCTTTAGTTCCATGTGACTTCCCCTTTCACGCGGTTGTTAAACCGCTTTAACGCGGCCGCAAGGTCAAACACTTCCTAGACTTCCTATTTCTCACATAAGGCCATGCCTCTTTGTTTTGCAAACATGAATTAATATAAAACAGTTTAGAACCGTGGCTCCAGCAGTAAACATGCAGAGAAGCCGAGTTCAGTGTTTATTAAGTCGTGCCCGCATTTAATGACTTAACCCATGAATGCGTGTTTCATTGTATCTGCATTTGGTCAACAATAAAAGAACCTTCCGTGATGGAGTCTGGATTGCGAGAGTAACAAATTAGTACAGGTAGCAACAAAAGCAACAAACAAACAATCAAAACGCTACAGTGGTGAATCTCCAATACGTGTTTGAACACGCAGGACTATCTCAGATTAACTTAAGTGTTCTGGAAGGAAAGAGGCATTCGCATCGGCATAATTGAACTAATCTGCCCTTAACAGCACCCTGGAATCAGTTACAGAGTCTACTTACAACTTCACAGCTGGTCAGACGAAAGAAGGGTGCTTCCATCGATCACAGTGCAACTGGATTGTCTACACGCCAAGCTAAGTCTATGTTTGTACGTCTGAACTATTTTACTGGGGACATTTCAAAAGCCATTAAAAACTGAGGCGTCCTCTAGCTACAAGAGCTACATCAATGCTCTTTCGAGGCGCAACTGTTGGTGCTCTTACAGAGCGCGTAATCCAACAGGATACAGGACTGTATATACAACCAGCTACGCTTATGTTCGCATGTCTGGATTATTTTGCTTGGGCCACGAGACCGACTATTTATATCGCCCAAGGAACGATTGACCAACACTACATTTCAAAGCTCTATATTGTAAAGACCGAACTTTAAAGATATCCCCAAGCTGAAGTTCCAAGAATTCAACTTAAATAAACCCCGTTTCCAGTTTTTCTCGATGTTCTACTATGATACAAGTTGGACATGTTTGCCATTATCGTATGCATATTCGCCACGAATTTCCTACAATGATTTCTAGACATCATATTGGATTAATGGTTTACAAAATTCAAAACAGTTTTTCGGGGAAGGCAAGGTGTGTAGGAAATCCGTGTTTTTGTCCTTATTTAATATGTACCGGGTGTTATCTTTAGTTCCATGTGACTTCCCCTTTCACGCGGTTGTTAAACCGCTTTAACGCGGCCGCAAGGTCAAACACTTCCTAGACTTCCTATTTCTCACATAAGGCCATGCCTCTTTGTTTTGCAAACATGAATTAATATAAAACAGTTTAGAACCGTGGCTCCAGCAGTAAACATGCAGAGAAGCCGAGTTCAGTGTTTATTAAGTCGTGCCCGCATTTAATGACTTAACCATGAATGCGTGTTTCATTGTATCTGCATTTGGTCAACAATAAAAGAACCTTCCGTGATGGAGTCTGGATTGCGAGAGTAACAAATTAGTACAGGTAGCAACAAAAGACCCAAACAAACTAGCAAAACGCTACACCTCCTACCCAAACTTTCTTCTGATATTTGCCCAAAGTGTATTTTTCCAGCTTGTACACAACATTTACAGTTTTGTGCAAACTACCACTAGTTAAAAAAAATGTACAAACATATACAGTCATAGACCGGCTGAACAAAGAAAAAATATATACTGACAGACACTTTCTAAAAAAATATATAAATATACTTAAATATACATTTATAGGTCTGCCAACAGAAAATTTTTATGAGCATATGTTTGCTAAAAACTTACATCAACAGCAACATTAGCACCACCTTCTCCAATCACAGTCCTTACATGAGATAGCTCTGTGATGTCACTATCGCTTTTCAAGTAGGCTTTCCCAATCATTATACAGCCTACTATGCTATCAAATTAATACCATATATCCTATAAAAGCTTTCTAATATATTCTTTAAAAATTAGTGTAAAGAGTAAATTGATTGTTAAATGTGCATAATATCAAGTAATATAGGCTATTCCATAAGATAAATTATAGTGTAGGTCCTACACTGTAGGATATGATATTGCATGAATGGGAAAACCAAGGGGGTAGAGGCAATGTCCGTTAAGTGCCTTGCACAAGGCACAACCGACTAGCTAGCGACCAATTTCGAACCTAAAACCTTTTAGTTGTCGCACTAAACCACCAGACTAACTGGTCAGACGAATTATAAAAGTATCTACCAGAGTTCTTATGTCCCAATTTATGGAAAACGGCAACAGAAGATACAGCAGGTTTATTTCTGTAAACTTCGAATGGTGCTGTCATCATTACTCTAACTCAGAAAAAGTTTACCATAAAACCTCTATCAAAACGCCACTATAAAGGATGGGTGGAAAAATACGACGTCTCCTCTGATTGAACGTCACCTCTAATAGACTGGCCGCAAAAGAGACGGGTCACTGGATTTTTACCAGTGATTTTATTATGACTTAGTAGTAACTATGTAACAAGTATTTTGTTATTATATGGTAACTGTGTTAAAGGTTTTTATTAATTTGTAAATTTATCTTCACAAACATCTGACCAGGTAGTCGAAAAATAAGGCACCACCCTTTAATTAAACATCACCTCTAATAGAACGCCACTATAGGGGAAGTGTTGAAAAATAGAGCGTCGTGCGTGGGGCTCAAATAAGGTTTTACATTATATTGATTGCTGACATTGCTGTATTTGTATTTTTCTATAAATTAGTACTACATTTCTGCCATTTCCTTTTCTGTGAATTCAATATGTCTTTTATATGCTAGTCATTTATCAATCTGACAATCTATATTTCAAACTTCAATGTACTCTGTTACTGGTTCCCTTTTTGCCTATTCTGTTATTTATTCTAAACGTGAAGGTGATTACAGGATATCCTGTTCATAATTTTGTTAATTACTTTGAAGTTGGTAATTCCCTGTTTGTTCCTACCACACATAAAGCTAGTTATTTCTTGTTTTTTTTTATTTTCTTGGTCTATTATTTCCTTTTTTCTATTTTGTTACTTATTCTAAACGTAAAAAACGAAACAGAATATGGAACCAGTTAACAACTTCTTGGAGGTCTTTTCATAATTGAATCCAATCAGTATGGCTTCATTTCATAAGATGTACAAATACAAACGTACATGACAAAGTCACATTGATTAATTGACTTTACTACGGCACTGGTATTGTATATAGAATAAAAATTTAAGTCATTTCTTTACTCCTGTCTTTTGTGTAACCTAGAAGCATTTAAATAAAAACATTAACCCTGTGTTAAATACCATTAAAAAAAATAGCGTCTGTAAGTATATTTCAGGCAATCGATTTATATCAACCCTGAACCCTGTGGTTAAGCTTGAAATCCCAAGTGTTGTAAACCGAGAAGAGTGGCTACAAGATTGTTTACAATTTGCATTGCCACCTGTTACCGTTGTTACCCCGACAACTACATAGACACAACATTTATTTATTACGTATATTTAATATTTTTACGTGTACAAAATGTGTTATTTAATTTATATTTTACATATTTGATATAAATAATGTTGGAAAACAATTATTTACGTAATGATGAAAAATATAAATTATGCAATTTGAAAAGAATAAAAAATAATCCATTTTAACATCTACGGCTACAGTATACGATGCGTAATCGTAAGCATTGAAGAAGTCATATTAAATAAGTTAAATAGCGGTATCAAACATATAAATACAAGGCTTGAATAACCACAAATTAGTACAACCACCTAAAATAAGGCAACAATAAAAACTGCGGATAAAAGGTAAAACGTAAGAGGCAACACTGTAATTTTGATTTGTTTACATTGGTTGTCTTGGTGCATTGTTGGCTTTGTATGTTGTGCCTTTGTACAAATAGAGACCGTGTCTCACTTATTTGTTCTCTACAAAATACGTCATTAACTTTCAAAACAAATATTGACACATATTGAGAAGACCCTATTGTATTGTCAAGGATTCTCTGTTTCACGCATTTATGTAGGTTAATAAAAGACCAAAGCCTTGGTTTTAAATTGTGAAAGATTTTGAATATAGGAATTAATTAGTATCTCATTAATAGCGATCGTTTTATTACAGTAATTACAAGAATATTTATTGCATTATTGGCATTATTACATTAATAGGGACGGTTTTAATAATATTACAAAAGATTAGCAAAAGCCTTGAGTAAGCCTACTGCTACTATACTGTTATCATTGCTCGTTGATATATGCCTTGGAAGCAATATTACACAGTATTGTAGGCGTAGCTTAATTGTATTTCGGTAAATATAATAGAAAACCCCACAATTTTTTTTAAATTTTGTTAGGAGTTATTAGATAATGTGTTAGCGAATTTGAGACATTGTTTAATCAACACTTTGCAAGTGAACAAATGAGAACTTGAACAAAATGGACGAAGAAGCAAGTATTAGCTCAAGTCCAACACCGCGTAAAGGTTGGTTGGTTTCCATGTTTGTCATTCTTCCTGAGCAATGCACTTTAATAAAGCAAATGTTTTTAAATACCAGTAGCTAATAAAATAGATTCATGAATAACAAAAACGGGTGTTGTACCAAATCATTAAAAAAGGTTGCAATGAAAATTCGTTTGGTTACTTGGGCAAAAAAATAATTTTTTTCTTTATTTTTTATACCACAAAGAATCGCTCACCTTGTTAAATTCTTTGTTTTGATAATCCTATTTACTATATAAATACTTTGTTAACTATACTACCGTAAAGACGTGCCTTTAAATGATAAAATGTGGACACAAGCGGATGCATCTCTCCATAATACCATACTTAATGTAGTATTCTTGTGTTGTTAGATTACCTCATGTCCACACCGACTGTGTAGTGGCATGTGTTATTGTAGTGTGTTGTTTATGTTGGAGGTATAAGTTTTTGTTTAACTCAGTAAACCACTATTTCTAAGCAACATTTTTCTAAGCAAAGTACCAGGCACAATTTTAAATGTGCAAGGCACAATTTAAAAGCTGTCTATAGCATTTTGGCTGAAAACCATTAAAAAACATTTAAATACAATTTATAAGTTAATTGAAAATTCAATACAATTTAAGAAATGAGTTGATTTTTTTTCTTTTAAATTCAGTGTTTCCAAGTATCTAAATTTAAACAGTGTTTCCGAGTATTTAAATTCAGTGTTTCCAGGTGAGGATGAATTTACAAACCTCGCCGAAACATCAGAGGATGAAGGGGAGGTGGAAGAGGAGTGGTGAGCGAGTGATGAATATTAGTTACTTAATCTTAGATTATACATGAAGCGTATATTGGTTATTTAAACACAATGTTTTGTATGGTCTAACCCGTTGGCTTTGTTGAAGACAACGCACATTCTGCTTGGCACTTTTCATTAGCTTTCACACCTCGAAGAGGGAGCGCGCCCCCCAGTTAAACAATCCCTGGTCTAACCTCTTGTAATGCCAATCGGATTTAATATCAAAAGTCATCTAGTAATTGTTAATGTTTCTGTGTTATATATATAAATGATGATAGTTTGTGTGTAAGAAGGATCATGGCACTTTTACACATATCTCTTTGACCAGACTGTTGTACAAAATTGTAAGCGATAGCTTTGATTAAGCAAAGCCCCATCTACACTATGCAGTAGCGAGGAAGGCACTAGTTAAATTTTGACCATAAAAGTGTCTACACCGGGGAGTATTCTTTAAATGCCTGTGATGTAACACATAATTACGGTATCAAAAATCAATGCCCGTGCAAAAGTAATGCAACTGTGTCTATTTCATGCATGAACTAGAGGAAGTCATTCACAAGAATACAAAGAATTAAGCTTGATCACATCTCGCCTAGCTTCAGTGTTGACATGACTTGACCAGAACAAATATAATATAAACCTAAATCGTTTCACCAGGTTTGAACCCCCACAGTCAAACACGGATCTCAACACGTTGCTTGCTTCACTGGACAACAATGAAGGACATAAGCACTCTATGTTTGAGAAGAAACACCTACCGGAACACCACGTAAAAGGACTTAATTGTCACTTTGTTTAGACTTCGTAGTTGCGTTTAGACTGAAGGTCTGAATCTGGCAGTTTCTTGGTTCAATCTCAACCTTGACCACTTGCTGCATGGTTCTATGAAAAACAACACACTGCACACAAATTATGTCAAAAATATAGTCAGGCTGGTTTAGTCTGGGTGGTTAGGTGCGTCGCCTTTTAAGCAAAAGGTTGCAAGTGCGAAACTGGTCGCTAGCTAGACGGTTGTGTCCCTGGACAAGGCACTTTACGGACATTGCCTGAACCCAGTAGATTAATGGGTTCCACCAAATTGAAAGAACGTGTCTATCATATACAACACACTGCAATAGCTCCGGTAACCCGACGGTGGGTGCGAGGGGATCTGACGATTGCCCGTGTGTTAACCCCCTCTAAGAGTTTCAGTAACCGTAGAGAGCACAAGAAAAAAATCCTTCCATTTTATCATTTGCGGGAAAAAACATAATTCTATCCTAATTTAAAATAATTTAAACAAAAATATTTTCAACCTCTACAGACCACCATCGCCAGTCTTCGAGGTGAGATGGAGAAGAGCGGAGCCTCCCTCAAGTACATGGAGGACTTCGAACAAGTGGTCGAGAACGACATCCTCATGGTTGGATCAATCAGCATCCAAGATCTTGAGCTCCACGAGCAGAAGCAAAAAGAGGAATATCTTCATCTTCAGCAACGGCAGGTAAAAGACAGGTGGTTGGTTCGATCCTCACAAGGTACACTTTCTTTACATCGCCTATGTTCTTGGATTACTTTGGACCAGTAAAATCAGGTAAAAATTCAAGATGGGTGTTTGGGTGTTTGTTTCGATCTTTAACTTGGCACGGTTATACCCAAGGAAGTAAGTGGAAATTTCCTTAGACTAGTGCAATCAGACATGTGAAACTTTTATTTATGGAAGGAGAAATTCAAATAACCAGATTAGATCACAAACCACAATTCAAAAAGTTTATTTATCTTTTTTTTGGAAAAACAGTATTTTAAAGGTTTATAATAAAAACGAAATTATCTTCCCCTTTCTTGCTATCAAATCATCTTATGTTATATTTTTAATCAAACAGCGGAAAATGTTAATAATCACTATATCGCTGGTATGTGTATAAAAGGTGACTACATTTATGACAATGAAAGCATCCCACCAAATACTAAAAAACTAAAACTTTCTTAGCATGGCAGAACTCATGTGGAAAATCTGCTGAGGTTGCATTACAACAAATAATTTCCTTTTAAATTTTTCCAACCAGCAAACCTTAATGTATATTGAACCCACTCAGGTAACATTACAGCGTTAACTCTTTATTAAATTACCTATATTAACCCCTCCCATAAGGTTGCAATACAACAAGAGAGAACGAAGGAATTGACAAAGCTTGCTGAGCTGGCGAAGGAGAGAGTTTGGATGCAACTGAAAGAACAACAGAAGGAGGCAGCCATTCGTGAAGAGCTGCTCAACAAAAGAGAACGTTTGTTCCAAGTACGTGAAGTCTAACTGAATAGCTCATACCATAGCGCATTAAATTATCAAAAATAGGTTAAATAGCGCATGAGACGTAAAAAAGGTAGTGTTGTCGAAATCGTGGAATAGCTAGTCGGTGTTTAATTGGGCAAGATCTTAAGTGGATATTGCCTAAAAGCAGTGGTTTATTGGATTAAAATAAGTTTAATATCTTGTTTATATTAAATGCTACATAAAAAATCAAATAGTAAATCAGTGTGTCTTTGGGCAAGATACTTAGCATATCTTGCGTGAATGTCTTTATGGATTAAACAAAAAATCATATCAATATCTTAGCAACACACTGCAAATGTTCAGATTTAATTCATACAACAATACAATAGTATGGGTGGGTCTACAGTAGCCCCAGGACCAGGAATTTTGCCCTTAGAAGACCCGTTACTCCAGCACCCTAGTGCTATCATGGACCCGGGATATAGCAGTCAAGCTGGCCATTATTCTAAAGAAAGCTTTTCCATCACATTGCAATAGCTCTTAACCCAGCATGGGGTAATTGGTATTCGCACTATAGGAACATGCTCAGAAAGCGTTTCGACAATCGGAAAACCAGCTGCGACATGCGCTGGAGAAAAGACAGGCCGAAGTCAAGGCTTTTTATGGCGATCTAACACTGGCTGACAACCAGTATGGTGATAGCAAAGGTAAGTTATGTAAAATATACAACAAACTGTAACCTGCTTAAGTTATATAAAATATACAACAAACTGCCACTGCTTAAATTTTATAAAATATACAACAAACTGTCACTGCTTAAATTATATAAAATATACAACAAACTGCAACCTGCTTAAGTTATATAAAAATATATAACAAACAGCAACCTGCTTAAGTTATATAAAATATACAACAAACTGCAACCTGCTTAAGTTATATAAAATATACAACAAACTGCTACCTGCTTAAGTTATATAAAATATACAACAAACTGCAACCTGCTTAAGTTATATAAAATATACAACAAACTGCAACTGCTTAAGTTATATAAGATATACAACATTTGAACTGTAATTGCTCCAACCATCCGACTGTAGGTTCAAGATAATCTTGCTATTCTCACAACAATACTGACTGTACTTGACTCATCCACTGTGATTAAAATTTAACACCCTATTAACTTTGCTAAGCAACATATAGAGCCAGTGTTATTCTACTGTGGGGCTATTAAAACCACCTAAACGTCAACACAACATAATCTTACTATTGCTCCAACAATGCTGACTGTCATTGGCTCATCTACGGGGATAAAATTAATATCCTATCCTAAACTTGACCAAGCAACTACATGCAGTGAAAGTGTTATTCTACTGTAGTGCTATTAAAACCACCTGACCGATGGCACAATGTAATCTGATGATTGCTCAAACAATGTTGACTGTCGTTGCCTCATCTACGGGGATGAAATTAAACATCCTATAACCTTTGCTAAGCAACATTCAGAGCCAGTGTTATTCTACTGTAGTGCTATTAAAATCATGTGAACGTTAACACATTGTAATCTTACTATAGCTCAAACAATGTTGACTGTCATTGGCTACGGGGATAGGATGGGATATTCATGTTTATTCCCGTTAAGTGGAAAACCAAGAGGGTTAACATACGGGCAATGTCCGTTAAGTGTCTTGCCCACGGACACAACCGACTAACTAGTGACAATGTCGAACCTGCAACCTTTCGGCAGAAATGCGTCGAACTAAACCACCAGACTAACCGGTCGGACAAATAAAATTAATATCCTATCCTTAACTTGACCAAGCAGCTACATGCACGGAGAGTGTTATTGCACTGTACTCACATTAAATATCTTCAACCCACGTTGTCAGGTAGAAGATGGAGAGTTGAATGGTCCAAAACCCCACAACCTGTGCAAATCAAACTCAAATCCATCCGTGGCATCAGAGACAAGGCACCAATGGGAAGATATGTGATCATGGTTTCTTTGTATGACAGGTATTCCGACGCAATTTAATTATTCATGTGGTGTTACTATGGTGGGCATGTACTAGCACACCACAACCATGAATTTAGGAATGAAAATAGCTTTTGATTGTTTCTTTTGGCCAAGACACTTAGAGAGCCTGAACCTAGGGGTTAGAGGGTTAACACAACATATGGATTAATGTCTCAGCGTTAACTGCAATAGCTCTGTTAACCTGACATTGGGCTTATGACAACTTCCTATAGCCTAACACACCCTGTATTTTTTCATTCACAGGCTAAATACCAATATCCTACTAAATCTGCCACCCTTCCTTCATACCTACCCCTTTCAAAAAATTCCCCTTTTGCCCCACAGATTAGGGGGGCACGTGCTGCGTTGGTCCAAGCGGCTGGGGCAGCAATGGGGTGGTGCGACCCTTCCTGTGTACCACGATGGGCGATTCTCGTCCACCGAGATCCACTTGGAGCAAAGTGTGTTCACCGTGCTCCCCCCTCAGTGGAAGGTGCAACCCGGGATGATTCTGGTGTTCGAGCTCTTCCTGCTACGAGGCTCCATCAGCCCCATAGATCGGGTTGTCGCGTGGGGTGAGTTGGTAATTGGGGTTACATTTGTAGGGGCTAGAAAAAAAAAACCACTGTGGGTTAGTTGGTACACGGTGAGGTTACATTTGTTCCAGAGGTTGGAAACTTGCTCTGCGTTAAAAACCTAGTAGTGAAAAACCATCAGCCCCAGCGACCGGGTTGTCACATGTTCTTGGAAGCTTGTTCTGCATTGAAAGTTGCTTGGGGTAAATTTTTAATAGGGGAGACCTTTTTTAAGGGGGTTAAAAATCGCTTGGGGTGGAAATAGGTGGAATTAAATTTGTTCCAGGGGTTTAAAAGCTGACTTTCTGTTCAAAATTGCTTACCAGTTTTGATCTTACATTCTCACACCTTAAAGATAAAGCACTAACCTAATAAGCTATTTGACCAGACAAAAGTAATACAACCCATCTTACACATATCCCAGGTGCGTTTCCGATTTGCGACAGCAACTTCGAGATAGTGCAAGGCCACTACAAGCTGCCCATGCTGCGTGGGCACATGGACTACAGGATCACCAAGCACTCCACTATTGAGAAGCTCATAGCTGGCGACATTGACCACTGGATATCCAACCTCTATATTCAGGTGATCACTTTGTATTTTTTTTTAAATAGCAATCGTCATTATTTGATTGTAAATATTTGTTTCTAATGCAGTTTAAATGAAACTTTTCAAGGTTAAGCAACAGCAACATTTAACCATCATTTTTTAGTTACAATGATGATGCATGTGAGAATGGAGATTAGGAATTTAGTAGTTTTGTGATTTGGGTTAAGTTAAATAATGCACAAAGCCCTAATCCAGTATATTTAAATTAATCAAAACCAGAGGTGCCTAAGGATAGCAGTTTTAACATAAGGGTCAAGTTAGTCATGCCACGTAGGTTCAAACCACACCTATAACAAAATATTTCCTGCTCCATCATGTTTTACCTTAATTGAACAAATTATTATACATACAGGGTTACATCTGTTTCTATTAAAATCAATGTATTTTTCTTTGGTCCTATGGGATGCCTTAACCCATGAGCATCTACAAAGCCATTTTATGTTAATACACATTAATTCCTAAGGTAAACCACATTGGATAATTAAACCATGCAACCCTATAAAGTCGTTAACCCTCATATCCCCTTAAATTGTATAATTCCACCACCCACCCCCTCCCTAATGAAGTTATTGACCCCTAAATCCATTGATACCAGGTGATCAGGCTACCCCGTTACTTATCGGGGCAGAAAGAGTACGAAGTGGAATTGCAATTCACCTCGGGCCTCCTCAGCTACCCGGACAGGATCGAGAATTCCGAGGAAGCAGTTGATGGGGAGAAACTACCGACGCTGGGTGATGGGGACAGCTTGTCAGGTGGGGGTTATTGTTCATTTTATTAAGTGGAGGTTTGTAGCCTTTTTTGTTGGGTGGGGGTTTGTATCTTTTTTGTTGGGTGGGGTTTGTAGCTATTTTGTTGGGTGGGAGTTTGTAGCTATTTTGTTGGGTGGGGTTTGTAGCTATTTTGTTGGGTGGGGGTTTGTAGCTATTTTGTTGGGTGGGGTTTGTAGCTATTTTGTTGGGTGGGGGTTTGTAGCTATTTTGTTGGGTGGGGTTTGTAGCTATTTTGTTGGGTGGGGGTTTGTAGCTATTTTGTTGGGTGGGGGTTTGTAGCTATTTTGTTGGGTGGGGTTTGTAGCTATTTTGTTGGGTGGGGGTTTGTAGCTATTTTGTTGGGTGGGGTTTGTAGCTATTTTGTTGGGTGGGGGTTTGTAGCTATTTTGTTGGGTGGGGGTTAGTAGCTATTTTGTTGGGTGGGGGTTGG
>CH003217.1:72339-83550 GCA_000149265.1 Ciona savignyi
TCGGTGCCTCTAATTACTACACGAGCTTGGGCAGTTAGAGTTAGGGTTCCAAGCACTCCCAAGCGATCTTGTAGTAATTAGAGGCACCCATAACAATATATAATATTATTGGCATTAAAATAAAAAGCAGTAAAACTGACTGAACAACGCAGTTTAATGTCACATTATCATAGTAATTGCAAATGAAAAATTGAATTAGTGTTGTTTCTCAATCTTATACACCAATGTATTTACTTATTATCAAATTTTCTACTTATCAGAGCATTAACGCTTCATTGAGCAAAAAGGAAAGAAACGAAAGTAATAAAACTACAAATAACCTTTGTATTTATCTTTCAGCAGTACACAATAGACTCATACAGCATTCATATTCACGAGTAACCAGTAATATTGAATATTTTTTTTAAGATGAAAACCATTCTAGCGTGTTGGTGTCTATTTTAAAACATGCTAATATAAAAACTGGGATTACTTCTGCTTTATTTCAACCCATTAAACTTGTGTTTCAGTAGTCCACTAAGTGCTTTGCCAAGGACACATTCGACTAGCCAGTGGCTAGTTTTGTCTAACAATCGTTTGTCAAAAAGTCAACACTTTACCTTAGCTATACAGGTCAATATTCCTGCAAAAAGTATAATACTATTTTTGTAAGGTTACGGTGTTAGGCCAACACCATAGGATGAACGAATCAGTACATAACATAAATAAATGACTACCCACCGCTTTATTATCCCCAATCCAGCATTTGCAGACTTCACAAAACTTGCGAGGTTGAGACTTCCAATAGGAAGCCCTGGAATGAATAAGGATGTAATTAGGATTTAATATTCAAAAAACAAGTACTGCTAGAGCAGTTGTAATTTCAGTGGGTTGTATAGGCTATACTACTGGCTTTGAAATTACATGATATAATTGATATTTTTACATAATCGACTAGAAAGTGGTTGGTGGTGATTTAAACTTGTATGGATTAAAACTCGTTGAAGCTATTGTTTTAAACTTGTGTGGGTTGAAATTGGTGATGTTTTAAACTTGGTGTGGGATAAAACTGTTGGTGCAGTAAACTTGTGTGGTTTAAAACTGATGGTTTTAAAGGGTAAAAAACAGTGTTTGTTAAACCCCTATAAACCACAACATTTTTTTTAAATTGCCCAATGTGGTAAAATAAAATAGCTTTTATAATTGAAGATTAACCAAAAACCAATAATTAAAGAATAACCAAAAACCAATGATTCACATTACCCTTACCAACACATTTAGCAATCAAATTAGATAGGCCTATGGTATGGTATGGTAATAAAGTTTGACGCTAAAATACTTACATAATGGTATTAAAGCAGTTGACAAGTTCCACTCAAAATGAAGGGTCACACAAACTACAGCTTAACACCCCTAGCAACACATACAGAATATAATGTATTACAATGTATGTATAGATGAAACTCTAATTACCAGCCAGCAATCAGGATAAAGTGAAAAAACAGCAATTTTATCTTAAAAATCTACATTGCTTCACAGAAAAAAACAAGGCTGTATGAAGCGAATTGTAAATGGGACAGATTCCAATAATCTGGTTATGGATATTAGTTCAAGAGTTAGTTTATGATATCCGATTTTGTGATACTAATACAAAAAATTTGAGTTTTAGAAATCATTCAATAATCTTCACCTAACAAAGTTATTATTATTATTACTCTCAGAGATGGCATGGCTCTTTTAACACGATAAAACAAACTTCAAAACAGCCTTGCTCCAAAGCATGTAATCCCAAAGTCACAATTTTAAAGACATTGCACATTTAAGTATAAAGGTAATCACAAAGAGTCAAAAATGTTAATTTTAAAGTGTAATCATAAAGAGATTATTAATTTGGAGTAGGATAACCATGTATGATTAATTGAATTGTTATAAATTCATTGCAACATTATTTATAGAGTACTGCAGATTTTACAGGTGTTGTTTGGTAAATAACTAACAGTACTTGTATATATATTCTTCAATATAATCAATGCAAGGAAAGCCCAGAAATTAGCACATTTACATGTTAAATTGTTTCTTTATAATGGGTATTTTTGAAAGGTATATAAATGGAAATAATACGTGTCGATATAAGGTTAGATTATCGCAAAAATGACAATAGGTATTAAATATATAGTTCTGTAAATCTGTATATGTGTGTGAGTCCCGATTACATAGTTCAAGCAATGGCTCGAGCCTCCGGCATGAATCCTTCCCAGTTTTTAATATTCTGCTCTTGGCTCTTCATCAGGTTTTTCAAGAATATCAAGACCAGCTGACGAAAATCTACAACCCGATCTTGTTCGAACGATTGAATTTCCTTCTTGATCGTGGCAGACAACTCGTCGAAATCGCTCTTGCATGTTTGCACTCTGGTTTCAAGCTCCTTTATATCGGCTTGAATGACAGCGATTTTGTCGGTTCGACCAGATGCTTGCATTTTTGCTTCGGTCTCTTTCTTTCGTTGCACATTCTGCTCAGCATTTTGCCAGTTTTGCCAACTTTTCACTCGAACCAGGAAGATTTCTTTCAACTCTGCGATAATGCGAAGGTAGTCCGCAAGAGTCTCAGCGACCGCATAGTAATCGGTGTTGGACTGCTCCTGGTGGACGGTCTCGATCTTCTCAAATGCATCAGAAAGCTGCGCAAGTGCTCTTGAGAGCGCTGTATGCTCTTCCGCATTTCCCAATGTGGCAGAACTCTTGGCGAAAAGCGCAGTGTTTACTGCCAACTCCTTTCTGTGGTGCACTAGGCTCTCGAATGCTCCGTGCAATCGTTTCAACTGCTGCTCTAAGCTTTCGATTTGCTGCTGCTTCTCTTCAAACCAAGAGTCTTCTTCGGTCATTTTGATGGTTATTTTGCTGAACGCACCTTCAACATTTTTCACAAGTCGCATTACCCCTGCACCGCTCAAGGCTCTTGTGTTGGTGGCTTGAGGAAGCTCCTCCTGTTCAAGGAAATCCTTGAAATCCTGATCCTGCACCATCAGTGAATGGCGAGCAATTCTGTTGAGATATCGTTCCAAGGCGGCTCTCCTCTTTTCTACAAAATCAATTGAACTTGCCTCCTCATCCGTCTTTGACATTTTGATGAGCGTCATTCCGACGATACTTTTCTCTGGAGCAGGAGGCACGAGTCTACCAGCGTGCCTGTGTTTCGCCAGCAACTTTTCGTGTAGACCAAGAAAATCGCTAAAACGTCGATCGACGGTCAATTCAGCATGCTTGAAGATAGCCATAGATGTTTTGGTCCTCACAACATAAGACATGTAAGCGTTCATGCCATCACCTACCTTATGCGGATCCGACACCAAAATCGTGATATCGTTGACTTTATCTTCAGTTTGAGATGACGATGCTAAATCCTCTTTGCCTTTGTATTTCGTGGGAATATCGATCGAAACATTGGTCGGTAGATTTGCGGTAGTTGCACTCGCGCTTTCAAACATATCATCATCATCATCCTCTTCAACAATCTCCACATCCTCCTTCAAACGCTCCGGGATTTTAGGAAGCTCCACCACCGGCTCAGGTTCCGGAACTTTCTGCTCTACCTCCTTAACCGGTTCCTCAATTTTCGGGGCAACCTCCTCCTTTTCAACCTGTGCAGGTTCTGGATCATAATCTAAACTAATTTCCGTCTCCGCCGGTTCGATCTTGCTCTGCTCTTCAGCAGCAACATCTTCTTCGTCATCAAACGGAGGCGGTTCTCTTCCGTCACTCATTATGTCAAAGTTATAATTCTACTAAGAAAAATCTAAAAATTTAATTGATTTAGAAAACTTATTTTAAAATGCATGAAATAATGACATGTGAAGTTAGGAAGTACAAACGTTTTTTTTCATCTTCAACAAACTGCCCCCCCTTAACCCAAGCCAGAGTTAGAAGTAGGATTGATTTGTAAAATGAGTGTCAACGGACAAACGCATGCTCAAATTTAATTTGATATACAATTGTTTTAATTTTGCTCTCAACACAAACTCGTGGGCAAAACTAAAAGAGGCAAGGCGGAAACTGCACACTAAAATAAAGATTAGGGCATTAGAGTTATTGTTAAATTTGGGGTTCGCGATAGCCGATAGGGTTAGATTAAGGGTTTAGATTAGTGTTTAGGGCAGTGTTAGAATTAGTTTCCTAGTTTTAGAGTGCAGTTTTCCTCCTTCCGTCTTTCCCTAACTTTTAATGTTGCCCAAACTTAAACAATAACTTCAATGATCTAATCTTCATTTTAGTGTGCTGTTTCCCTCCTTTTAGTATATCTCCAAAACTTGTGTTTATAGCTTGCTTTGCAGAATCGCTTAATTACAGAAAATTGTAAAACCAAGTCTTACAATCTACGATTATTAGAGTGATCAATATTTTAAAGAAATCAAAATTTAAATTTAAAAAGTCCAAGTTGAGGTAGTAAGCTGTGATTTCCTTCCTGGACACTGTGTTTGAACTCAAATCACCTGACTGATTCCAAAGTACTTTTAAATGCAGCAGTATGAGAATAAATGGGACCACTTGGTTCATTTCTTTTCTTTGCTGTAAAAAGAAAAGAACATCGTAACGAGATTTTACATATTCTAATCATTAAATAAAAATGTTTTTTTATATTGTGTGCACGCGATTTTCTTTTGTTGTTACTGACCGGGGCGTTGGCTGAGCTTGCTGCAAAAGGCGCTGCCTAACGGTCTCTGGCGAACCCAACGGTGCGCGATGTGATCTGACGATTGCCCGTGTGTTAACCCCCTTGGTTTTCATATTTACGGAGATAAACATGAATATCCTATCCTATTCTATCGTCCTATACAGTTATGCTCGCGAAACAAGTTTCTTAGTTACTATTGTCCGGCCGGTTAGTCTGGCGGTAAAGTGCGTCGCCTTTCAATCGAAAGGTTGCAGGTGCGAAACTAATCGCTAGCTTGTGGGTTGTGTCCTTGGGCAAGGCACTTTACGGACACTGCCTAAACCCAGCGGATTAATGAATTCTACCAAATTGAAGAAACGTGTTTATCATATGTGTTAACCCCCTAGGCTTCCCATTCACGGGGATAAACATGGATATCCTCCTCTTCTCTTACCTTTTATTATAGTCGATTTAAGCAAGGTCTATTAGGGCCGGATCCGCATTACACACATGTGGATATATGGTTGTTTCTTTACACTGAGCGTACGCTCGGGAACTAGGTCATGAAACAAACCAACGGTGTGCTTCAATCGTTTACGAAATAGAATATTCATGTTGGACCCAGTAAATAGGAAAAACCGGAATGGGCGTTCTCACAACCGACTATCCAGCGAATAATTTTAAACCTGCTCATCTTCGTTTGAAAGGCGAAGGCCCAACCTAACAAGTTATTCAGACATTTATGTGGTCAAGGCCTAAGCGGATTTCCGTAGTATACAACGTACACCCTGACAGTGCAATATAGGCCTACTTCCAGTGAATCAAACGGGGGTTCGCCCCACAAAACTATAATATCTTTTTCCTAGAAGTTTTTACCGGTTTGAGTTGTTATATGGTCCACTTGATTTACGCTCAAATGTACTGCATAAGTTTATAATTTCTTTAACTTTATTTACATGCATGTATGATTTATGTGTTATAACCTGCATTTAGCGTGATTTATTAACTATCGTTATTTCGTCTTTTCGAGTTCGTTCTGTAATAGACCTACTAGCATAGTCCTTTAGAACTATGAAAGTCTATTACATTACCGGTGGTTTAGCTGTTTAAGGGCGTTAGCAGGCGTCGAAATAAAACTTGTCCATGACCATTTTTAATGGGATTGTGGTACTTTCCCTCAATATCAATATGGACCGTAAACATCACTGATCAAACCGCTAACCTAAATAAAAATACTTAAACGTGTATAACGGACGTTGCATCGACGAAGTGGAATCAAACATCAAACAAATTATTTTATTATAAAATACGCCCACAAACAGCAGCTCAACTAATATTACGAAACACTATGAATACGTCGTATAAATAAAAACTATTATTAATATTGGTGACAACTATAAATAGGATAGAGGTTGCAATATACGATAAAAAAATCAACTTCGATTTTCAGACCTCCTTCTGGCAACCAGCTTTTGCAGTCGATTTTGTGCCTCTGCATGTTGTTTGTTCAGTTCTGATATCCTGTCTTCCAGGACTTATCTGAGTCTTTTGAATCCCGGTCATTATTTCTCTGTTGTGCTGTGCGATTTTGGGAGATAAAACGCTACTGGTTTGGGATAAGGACAAGGTACTGGGATGGTGTCTGATGTCGGCTCTAATAAGTTAAAACTTTCGTTGTCGCTTTGTAGGAAGTCGAGATTATACTGCATCTCGTGAGTGGGCGTTGGGCTGTTATCGCGACACGGCGGGGACATTTGGCTTGGTGGAGTCAATTGTGGCGTGAACACACCAGCGGATGGGTTAGGGGCTTTGTGTGGCGGAACTAACACAGCTGTTTTTCTGAGACTTGTAGGTGGTTGTGTATTATTATTTGTGGATTGGACATGCTGGGTAGAGGCAAGTGAACTAGGGGCGTTTTGAGGGGGAAAGGATGTAGTATTTTCCGAACGATTTATAGGATGTACGTCGTTGCTAGTTTTTGGTTGAATGTGCTGTGTCAGTTCATTCATCCGCTGCTGTGCTTGATCATGCTGTAGTTGTAGGTGTTTCAAATGGCTCTGGACCGAGGCAATTGTATGGGAGGTTTCATCAGTGCCGTTGTCCATCAAAATCGGGTTGACTCTTGGTTTTGGCTTGGTTTCAATCACTGTATTTGCATTTTGGGATTTTAAAGCATTTAGAAGCATTACCATGTCGGATTTAAGAGCAGAGTCTTTTTCATTTACCACTGGTTCCAATTCCTCTGTTGATTGAACAATTTCACTTTCCGTCGGTTGTGCTACTTTCGTTTCTTCCAAAACGGTAATTCTCTCATGTAAGATTTGAACTTGCTGTTTTAAATTCTCATTTTCTTTGTTAGACTTAGCATTTTTCTCACTTAAATCAATAAATTCTTTTTTCATTTCCTCAAGATGAGTTTTATTGTGATTCACCCCATTGACTATGGTCATTATTTCTAGCGTCAGTGCGTCTGAGAGAGCAGTTTGATGCGCCAATTTCTCTTGCAGCTGAGCAACAGTTTCATTAGCTTGTACCAGTTTCAACTCGGAGTCAGACACATAATTCGTGAGCCGGGTAACTGCATCAAGCATAGTCGCAGTGAAACCACTTAGCCCATCCGCCACTTGCATTTTCGATTTCGCATTCTGACCAGTTCTTTCTTCGTACGCTGAAATGTTGTTTGCAATGTTAGTCATCGCAGATTTAAGACCATCGTAGCATGGTGTAACCAGCGAAGCGTTGAGTCTTCCTTGCAATTTTGTAGCATCTTTTGAAATGTTTGTTATGTTTTGGGAGATGGCGATTGATTCGTCTGCGGTTTTATTTTTGTCGTCACGCACACTGGAAATTCTGGACAAACTGCGCTTGACTTCTTCCGTCCCATTTAATGCAGAACGTTCCGAAACTTTTTTTCCATTTTCAGGTGTTCTAATTAAGTCCGAATTTTTAGCAGGTACTTGGTTACTTGACTGTCCTAATAAGTTTAAATACCTATCATCTAAAGATTGATCCCTAAGTTCACTATCATTTGTATCATCCAGAATATAATTAGTTGAATCCGAGAACTGGTTTGACAAGTCTTTCGCTGGCATCATGGTGACATTTGGATTTCCAGGTTTTCCAGTCGACGAGTCATGAAAGATATCTTTCACAGATGACATAGTTTCATCAGTTCGCCGTAAAACCTCAGATAAATCATTGTGGTCGTAAAGCACATTCCGAAGGATAGCGAGCTTCCTCATTTCCAGATTGATCTGGCCTGGTGTCATCATAAGGTCGACAGGAATTCCTCGTTTTCGTGCCTGTAGCTCTCTTTTCGCTGCGTCAGCGTTTTTCGACTTGTGTTTAATTTGTTTCCGTAGAATATCCTCAGGACTGGCAGCATGCACGGTTAGGTCGTTAACGGTTCCATCCCAATCTGGACGCAAACTGCATCCACCGTTTCTTTTCGGCTTCTTTTGCCGAAGGTAAGTCTTTCTTCCACCACGATGAAACATAATTATACAACTTTTCCTTTGTTTAACCCTATTCCTGCAAGATAAAAAAGCATGCTGGGCAAAACAATCTCCTTATGGATTAAAACTTTTAGAACACCGCAATCATATTTCATTTATACAATATAAAACATTATAAACGCTAAAAAGGGTAACAATTGGTTTATATATGCACAATAAATGGTTCCTGGCCGAGGTATAATTAATATTGATTGCAAATTCATTAAACTTTGATTACTTAAACATAAAAACAAGTTGCATCAATTGTTTTAAATGCTTTTTTGTGCAAACAAACTTAAATTTCATTTTATAGAACTTCAATTGCCAGTGCAGGCTCAGTAAAATATATTACTGATCAAACAAATGAATGAAACCACACACATTAACCAAAATCAAGGCAGGAAATATAATTTATTAATATATATTTAAAGATTGCACTTATTTCTTATCTGGCGTAAAACATGACTGTTACTTAAAAAAACAATACATTACTTTAAACATTTGGTAATGATTATTTAATTTTGAAAAAATATTGCTTAAAAAATTTGAATTAACAGAGTCTGTTATAAGTACTGTTACAGCTTTACAGGTACTATACTGTATATGTAATTTCACTTTGATAAATACACTTTGAAACCTGTACATAGTTTTTAACACTTTATATTACAGTACAGAGTTTTTAAAATGTTTAATTAAGTGCAATAAATACTAAAAATCTTAATCAGTTGAGGACGGCACCAATGATTAAAAACGTTAAAATTGATATTTCTTCTCAACTTCGTCAGCTATCATTTTCCCAATAGCGAGGGACGAGGTCGCAGCTGGGGACGGAGCATTTCTTACGTGAAGCATTCGATTTGCCAGCTCACCCTTCCCGCTATCGAAGACGAAATCATCAACAAGGTTCCCTTGGTTATCCACTGCTTGGGCTCGCACACCTGAAGGTCCCTTCATGACATCTTCCCTCTTTAGTTGAGGGATAAACCGCTGTAGAAGTCTAACTTGAGCGTTCATATTCGCGACTCTGTACAACTCGCTAAATCCGGCCGATAAATTCCGGAAAACAAGCTTTTGGAGGCCTGGAAACATCAGTGCTTCGGAGAGGTCCTTTACGTTGAAGTCGAAAAAATTGTAGCCTTCTCTTTTAAATGCAAGCACTGCGTTAGGACCCAGCCACACACTTCCGTCCATTCTAGGGGTGTAATGGACACCTAAAAACGGAAAATTTGGGTTGGGAACTGGATATATGTTTCCTTTTACCATGTCCCGTTTATGCTCCTTTAAAACGAGATAGTCGCCCCTGAAAGGTAGGATCTTGGGAAGTTTTTCACAACCCGATTTTTCAGCAAGGCGATCTGCATACAATCCGCCACAAACTATAACAAACTTTGATTTAAGTTTTTGGTTGGGATTTTTTCCTTGAACCATTACACCAGAACCTGAATGTTCCGATTCCTTAAAATTTGAAACTTCAAAATTGGTGTAAATTTTTCCACCCTTCTCAGAAAACTCTTGTCCATAAGAGCGTGCCACAACTGCATAATCAATAATTCCAGTTTTAGGTGAATGGATTGCTTTTAAACCTTCGCAATTCGGTTCTACCTCTTTTATCTGGTGTTGATCCAGCATACTCACTGTGCAACCATTCTGCAGCGCTCTTTTATAAATATTATCAAGTCTTGGCACTTCTTCTTCAGTGACCGCAACAATCAATTTACCGACTTTTTTGTACGGGATATTTTTCTCATCGCAGTACTTATACATCAACTCTAGACCTTCAACACACAGCTTTGCTTTTAAACTCCCAGGGGTGTAATAAATACCAGCATGTACAACTCCGCTGTTGTGGCCGCTTTGGTGCATGCTCAGCTGGTCTTCTTTTTCGATCACCGCATATTTTGCGTTAGGGTGACGTAAAATTAGTTCTCTCGCGGTTGCCAACCCTACGATACCACCGCCAACAACTGTTACGTCGAATGTGTCTTCGCTTGTAGCGGAGTATAATCTAGCAAGTTGAGAAGGTCGAGTCTGGTGCAAGCAACGCAAACTATTTCTACCAAGCAGTAAAACCTTACTCATCTTGCAGGAGATATGGGAACCTTGAAACTGCTATAAAAATTTTAAAACACTAAGATAAAACTTACTGAACCGAGACGGAGTCAACGACTGGAACGAAAAAAGTTTTTAATCCCTTTAAATAATTTTTCTTGGTGAACAACACAAAACTAACTAACTAATGAAAGTTTTTATATCGCCTTTCAGCGTTGCCCAGGGCATTGCAGGCTACAAAGTAATTAAACTACGCTTGCGGCAAAATATTTTAAATGTGACAAACAAGAAACAATACTGACATTTTTAATGACATAAAAATTAAATCTAGGATCTTTTGCGTAGCCCAGAGTAGGTTATAGGATAGGATATTCATGTTTATCCCCGTGAATGGGAAAACCAAGGGGGTTATCACACGGGCAATCGTCAGATCACCTCTTATGATACGTCGATTTGAAATCAATGTTCATTTGACTGTTATTGTAGTTTTGCATGGCATCTTAGTGAATATATCTGTTTATAGTTACCCTTGGCATATATGCGTCGATATCAGAATAGAACAAATAAAATACTTCAAAATGTATAATTAGGTTTTAACCTAAACAGGTTTGGAACCACTGACGCGTAATATAACGTTGCAGATATAAATGGCATATAGAGCCATTGAGCCAAATATATTTTACATACGGGGGCAAATATGGCATATGAAAATGTCACAGTCATGGCATTTATAATGAGTGTTTTGCTGATTAACAATGGCTATGATTTCCAAATGTGGTTAGGGGTTGGAAGCTGCATGTGTTGGGCTCCTTGCCAATGTTTTCTGTTTAGCGGTTGAGGTTTGGAAAGATTTGAACAACGATTCGTTAAAAAAAGCTGTTAAATGTACATGTTTTTGTTTAATTTATTAGGACTACGTACCTAGTGTACGAAAGCGTATTTACGAAGGCTTACTACGGCAAGATCTTTTGCGTATTTACGAAGGCTTACTACGGCAAGATTTTAAAGAATAATCTGTGGCATCAGTTTTGCATGGGCA
>CH003217.1:83650-114377 GCA_000149265.1 Ciona savignyi
TTGCAATGGGCAGATAAAGTGGTTTGGTAGAACATCTCTGATAATAGTTGCGTTCCTTAAAACTAATTCGTTTTTCCGATAAAAGCTTTCAAACGTTCGGTTCTTCTAACAAAACAGGGCTTCTTTTAATTGTAAGACAGCATAGACATATTACTTCCTTGACAGTCCGGCCGTTGGAGACTCACAGTTTGTCTTTTGTTTCCAAATTTTTTTTAGGTCTTACCTCTTTTTATGTTGAGAGTCGAATAAGTTTTTTTTCTGTTTCCTATTTTACATTACTTTGCTTAATAATTCAACTTTTAACTTCAACTTTAACTAAGGGCAAATAAGGGAAAATACATTAACTAACTAAAACAAAAATGATGCAATTAACATATTCTGTTAAAATTCGTTCAAAATTCTACAGAATTTAACGGTCACTTGGGGTTTTACAATCCTGGTTATTAAAATCACACACTTGTGGTAATAAATGCCTATGTGGTTATTAATGGAACAAACCTGGTGCATTGCGATTATAACAGAATACTCACTTTTGATTGGATATGTATATCCTCGTGAATGGAAATACGCGAGGCGCATTACCACATACACAAGTTCTATTTTAGTATGTTGCATATAGTTTTTACTGTATTGGTTCAACCAATTATTAAAACATCTCTAACCATTAAAAGATTGAACATAAAGCAGTGGTGACGTGTGGAAACTGCTGTTACTGAAACTCATTCACCAGAAAGAAAACAAAAACCACTACTTTACCGGGAAGATATTATTCTTCCCAGTAAGCTGTTAACATGTAAGTGATAGCTCCTGAAAAAGGCAGAGTGCTTTATAATCCGATCACAAACGGCAGTAAGTTATACAAGAATTAGACTCACTGAAAAGTTCTACCAGAATTGGACAATAAAGTAAGAAATTTATTATAGGCTACTTGTATATGTTCGGCCTAAGATGACGCATTTTTTGTTATTTTAACGATTGATTGTTTTACAGAAAAATGAATAGCTTCACCACTATTGCTCTTCTTTTTGGACTCGGTAAGAGTGTTATAATGAGTTTATAACAGATTTTAATTCAGGTTTAATCATTTTTTAAATATATTTTGCGTCCGGTAACGTTATACTAGGTCAGCGGATGCTGATAAGGCTGGGTTCTTTAGACGAGGCACTTTTGCCTAAATACACTAGTTTATTGTCCGGTCGGTTAGTCTAGCGGATAAGTGCGTCGCCTTTCAATCGAAAGGTAGCAGGTGCGAAACTGGTCGCTAGCTAGTAGGTTGTGTCCTTGGGCAAGGCACTTTACGGACATTGCCTGAACCCAGCAGATTAATGAGTTTACCAAATTGCAGGAACGTCTCTATCATATACAACACACTGAAATAGCTCCGGTAACCCGACGGTGGGCGCGAGGTGATCTGACGATCGCCCGTGTGTTAACCCCCTTAGTTTTCCCATTCACGAGGATAAACATGGATATCCTATCCTATCCTATCCTATCCTATCCTATCCTATCCTATTGGATTCATCAAAAACTTTAAAAATGTCTCCAACGTATTTAACAAACTGTATTATATGTAGTCACCCTGTCCTAAATTTTATTTATTTTGTTTTTCAGTTGTTGCAGCAACGGCACAAGTAAGTTAACACGTACAGCTATTTTTGGCAGTTTCGGACATTAAGTTACGACCGATAAGCTTGGTGGGTTAATGTTTCCCCTTTCGATCGAAGGGTGTAAGATCAAAACTGATCGCTCGCTAGCTAGTTGGTTGTGTCCTTAGGCAAAGGAAATGTGACGATTGGCCGTGTGTTAACGCCCGTTGCGTTTTCCCATTTACGGGGATAAAGACGATATCCTATTCTAATTAAATGCAAATCTTCCAGGTACCAACATGCGATAAGTCCCACTACGCCGACGTAAACGCTTGCCCACTTCATTCAAACCCAATTTGTGGAAGTGATGGAGTAACTTATGGCAACTATTGCTTCTTTTGTGTGCAACAAGTCCAACACAAGTACGTAACTCTCTATGGTACTACTTAATTCCTGCCAAAATCTGAGCTATTGACGGTACTACTTAATTTCTGTCAATAACATTAAGTTAGGTAGACACAAAACGAATAATGACGTATTGCACAAGCCGTTAAGTACAGCTGTACGCCAAATTAGCTACATTAAAAGATGCGTTTATTATTTACCATGCACAAAGTGAGCAATACATTATTACCCATGTCTATCAAAATCCCCCAAAAAAATAACAAGCACGCTCGTTATTGTATTAAAGTTTTAAACCGGTTACAAAATTACAAAAGTAAAATTTATTTACACCGAGTTTAACATTACAGCATCTTTTTGACCGGCACTCATGGAACTTGCCAAAAACCAACAGCAAAACCTTGGGGCGGTTGGTAAGCATCAATTATGGCCATCGTTGGAATGTGTCATTGGGAATAATAAATAATTAACCCAACTATACCGAATGCATTTCTTTTCTTATCTCCAGAAATATGTTTTCATAAGACTCAGTTGAAGTGTGTTTAAAATGTATTGAAAAAGCAGTTTATTTAAGCGATTTAAAGTGATCTTTGATTAACAGGATAAACAACTCGATAAGAATGTCATTTGGAAGGTAAAATTAGAGTGTTGGCTGGTTAAAGTACCTTTGCGCTTCCAACTGTAGCAGTATTTCCGTTTATGCAAAACACTGCAATGGCTCCTTTAACACGACTGTAAACAGAATTTGACTAAAATCCTCGTTAAAACAGCCCGTTCAAATTCATGCCTAAAACTTTTTAGCCAGAACCCCTCCCTAAACTACCAAAAACAAAAATTGCCACACTGCACCGAAAAGAGCCTATTTGACCAAGTCATAAACAGCTATTGGAAAACAGCACATCAAACCAAATACTACGCTCATACAAAGCCTATATCGTACGCTGCTTCCAAGTGTTAACAAATATAAGAGATGTCTCGTCAGATTTAGCAGAAAATCACCAAAATGTACTAAAAGACGGTCATGTCACATCCTGTTCGCATAAATTCAATCCGTGAGCAGTGTGAAACTAAGCTCGGTAAAACAATTTGAATGCTTTGATTTAAAATAGTTAGTTCAAGCTCGTGCTCTAAGTACTTTTTACTTATAGTCTATATCCTTAAAGCCCCGTTGGAACTAATACCCACTTAAGGTGTTGTTTACCTGCTAATGCCGAAGAATGCTTATCAATTTATAGCACGAATGCAGTTTTGTTTAATTAGTTTCCCTGTCAATTACAGCTATAGTCGTGTTTAATCAACTCTAATGTTTTTAAAATTTAGTTTATTCAATTTGTTTATATATGCTTATATTACTCTTTGCTGGTAAAAAAAAACTTTGTGAACGCAGTAAACACGAAGCTGTTTGTTTCTTACATATTCTTGTCATTCAGATACATGGTACCTTCATGGAACATATATAGCTACAGTTTAAAAACCAGCCTTTTCAAAATAAAAAAACGCGAAAACACGTAAGACAAAAAACTTCTACGGCGTGCCTATCAGTCGATGGGTTGTAAATTTGAAATTGATCGCTACCTATACGCTGTTGTTGACAAGGTACTACATGATGGGACGTGTGTATGATATAGCACTTCGTCGTCCCGACCTCGTGTAAAGTACATCCTGTATTGTAGCGGCTGTTGCGCTTCTATTCTCGCTTGACCGAGTTTCGGTCGAATTTTGAGTCGACTGTCAATCAAAGATAGCTCGCGTTCTGATTTTATATCCCGTTATTAATATCGTGGACCATAATTGTTTGTTCATAAAATAACGTGCAATAATACCAACCAAGTGAATTTATGCTATTTGGTTTTTATGATTCGAAAGACTTAGGGATCGAATCTTGGTTTTTTACGAGTGTTCAAGTGCTAGCTATGTTTAATTTGTGATTTTCGGACGATGTTTTAAGGTGCAAATACGAATTTGTTATGACCTCCGTCCTAATAGCATTGGCGTTAATATTACGGAAATTCGAAATTCGTAGCGAATGGTTAACGTACACGATTCATATACCAATTTATGTTTGAAAATGTCGATCTTCGGTTCAAAACTTGGTCCTTTTAAAAAAATACGGAAATGCGAAAATATTCCTTTCTGGTTTATACCGAAATTTAACCTCTACCCGTATATTAAATAGAAAAAGTAAATCCACTTTCTTCATTAGGCTAAGTTCGCCCAGGAACACAACCGACTAGTTAGCATTCACTGCAAAGCTAGGCAAGCATTAACCATGATTTCGTAATTATTTAGACTTTTTAACGTTTTCATTAAAGTTTTTATCGGGAAAGGTTTCGAACTCCAAACGAGCTCGTCACCAAGACCGTTTTTTGTATGTGGTTCGGTCGCACTAACCATTCGGCCACACGGCCATAGATGACAGTGGATAATGCATGTTGGCGAACTCAACGGACACGACGCAATTAAAAGGGGGCAGAGCAAGGGTAGGATCGGTTTTAAGCGCTAAGGCACGGATTGAACGGCTATTAAACTGTTGATGGTTATTTTCTTAGTTTAATGTGAATGTAAAATAAAAGAACGGAATTTAATGAAACTCGTATATTTATTCTTAGGGTCACCAAATAATTAGTACAAAAAAAGAACAAGACACTGTTCAAGTAAAAAGTATCTAAGTATTTTTTATTTCATAGATTCTAGACGAGTGAAAAACGGTCATTACGGACGTTGGTAAAACTAACAGGATAAGAAAAAGCAACTTAACACATCGCAGTTTAAACGGCACATGTTGTTATTGTGGACACACTAGTGGTATGCTGTAGCTTAACCATATATAAAATGTTACACATCGCTCTAGACGTTTATTCGATTTTTCAGATCGTCAATTGTATCACATATGGCAGATTAAGATGTAATTTAATCAACAAATTAAGTCACCTGAAGATGCCCAGACTATTTTTTATGGGTGGAAGTTCGCCGCACTTCAATATTTGTTCTATTATTCACTACTGTTATTACTTCTCCGGCATGATAAATTATAACAATAAAAATGGATCCTATTTACTGGGCATTAACCTGAGAATAATAAAAACAATATTCAGTTCTGCCCATCGTCGAAGTAGCTACGAAAATCCAAACAAAGGCTTTGTAAAACACGTACATTCACAATTTTATAATATTTACTGCGATTAGGCAAATGTGTAGGTACATAGGGGTAAACTTCTCCAAAGATTCGATGCAGGATCCGTTAACCAAAGACCAGAGAGATTTACGCCATTAAATGTATACGGAGAAACAACGATATACATTGCTTTATATCGAGTACCCTGTACGCTCATACCAGAGTACCATTTGCCATCGTAACCTAGTTGTCCGTTGCTTTGTAATACTTTGCCAGTCTGAAAATTAGCAAACTATTATAAATTAGTCTTGCCGCTTTATTGTCAGTTGAAGCTTTTGCTTTTAACACTAATTTTGTGGGGGGTATTTAGCCAAAAAAAAGCTAAATTGTGCGCTTGGCGCGAGTTGGTGGTCTTAGACCGAAATCCCTTCGTGCAATGTGGAAATTAATCCACTCGGGGTAGTATCCCTACTAGGTGGATGCTGGCAGACACTCTCCACGAGTACCTCCGCAGCGTGCAATCCACGTATTAGGGTGGTTTTATTACATTGTTTAAAGTAACCTGGCTGCATTTATTCACGCCCTCCAGCGAATGAGACTGGAGACTGTGCTGCATAACCTTATTACGACGAAGTAGCACGATTTTTCAAGCTCAGACTTTTGCCGTTCGTATTCTCATATTATTCAGTTAATATGATTGTAGGAGCACAGAGAGGTAAATATATGCCCCATTTATACTTAATGAATAAGGTAAGAACGGCCTTCTTTATTCCCTGTGCTGCTCATTTTACATTCGTAATTTGATTATTCGAACGGCAACAAATCGTATTACTCGGTGGTAGTGCAGTTATCCGGGCTAGTTTCCAGTTTCATCTACTGGAGGGAGTGTGTAAAGTTGTTGGAAAACTTTAGGATAATGCAATTAAAACTCCCCGAAAATGGATTATCACGCTATGGAAATACTCGTGCTTTGGTTAGTGTCTGTGACCATCCACCCAGTACAGATACTAGGCTACCCGAAGTGGATTTTTCTTGAATAAATATATTCAAATTCTACATAATATAGTAGGCGTATAAGAATACCAACCGTTGCATTGTATTCCATAGCGAGCCAAGCAGTTACTTCTATCTTAGGGAAAAAAGTTTGGATATAATCGTGAACAATATCAAACATTTTCTTATCCGCAATATCCATCAACCGCCCACCAAATGATTGACACAATCTCGCCGATTCAGTTTTATTCAGTCTTCCCACCCAGGATGACAGGGGTAACCAAATGTACTGACCGTTATACGCAGTTCCATTACCTGAATGCAGGTTGACTTAATTAGTACCAAGATTTTTACAGGGTTAGGTATTGAACCCTAATGGGCTTGTCACCAAGACATTTTTATATAGAAATGGTATATCCATCGGTCGCGTTATCCATTTGGTTACATGACCGTACACCTATAGAATCATATCATATAAAGGATATTATAGGATATTTATGTTTCTCCCCGTGAATGGGAAAACCAATGTGGTTATCACACGGGCAATCGTCTCATCACCTCGCGCCCATCGTCGAGCTACCTAAGCTATTGTAGTATGTTGTATATGATACACATGTTCCTTCAAATTAGTAGAAACCATTTATCCGCTAGGTTCATGCAATATCCATTAAGAGTCTTAACCAAGGACACAACCGAATAGCTAGGGACCATTTTCGAATCTGCAACTTTTTGGTTGAAAGGCGACGCACCAAACCACCCGATTAACCGGTCGGACATAAGGTTAACCAAGTTAGAGCGTCCACCGCCAGAAAAAAAGTTGTTGGATATAAACTAGCGACTTGCTAGACGGCTGTGTCCTTTACAAAAACAATTGGCGAACCTCGCCTTGTGCCACTGGGTCAATGCCAAAAATACGACAAACTTAATTAATCGCACTCCAACAGTCATATATCAAAAAGCGGTAGTGCAAACCAATCTAATGATTTCCTCGTCGATAACGCACTCGCGTAACAAATCTATTGATTTCCCGTGTGATAACGAGCTTGCGTAATACCACCCACGGAAAGAAACAAATATAACCTATCTTGTACGGTCGTGTTGCCGGAAAGTTAATGCGGCCAACGGATTTAACTGTTCTGTACAAAAAATGGTCCAACGTTTCTAAACCTAGTCCGTACAAAATATGTATAATAACCTATCATGAATAGCAAGTTGACGTACCGACAAATGTCACCAGCTTCCAATCCACAATCACCGGTATGTTCCATCCTGTAGGTTGGTCAGTTCGCTCTAATTGAATCAGAACGCTGTATTTCATAATTTTCACAACCGTCACTTTAAACTTGTGGGGCAGAGATGAGTTGCTGGGTCTTGCTGTTGCTCGAACAAACACCGGTAGAGAGGATAAGCACACTTTATACAAGATGTTCGTCTTCATGGTCGATTTTTCGGATCGACATTGTATTTCCTCGCTGCCGCTATGGGTCGTGTTACTTACCCGTACAGCTGTAAAGAACAGAATTTGGACTTGTTTGTACGGTCGTATGGCAGAATGGTTAACGCGACCGATGCATATATCAACACGTACTGAATCTATATACAAAAACGGACTCAAGGTCAATCCCATTATGAACTCACCATTCCACCCGTTTTAAAAATTAAAACTTTGCCTTAGAGTTACCCGTTTTGCCTGTTGCCAAAGGGCTGCGGAGAAATTTCAATAGCGTATGAGCTCAAGTAAGACACTTACGCAGCTACTAAATCTTTTTACCGAGATAAGTTTTTAAACTTATGATGGGCTTATTACTATAACCGTTTTTATATAAAATTGGTATGTGTATCGCTTGTTAACCATTTAGCCAAACGACTGTTAACGGATAAAACAAAGCTACACCAATATTGTTATCCTATAAAACGCACCGTCCACCCTTTGGGATATATTTAAGTATATTCGATTAAGATTCACCTGATACAAAGTTGAAAACACACACAACACTCAACAGGATGCAGTATTTCATGGTTAATATTATTTAAAATGTGCAATCGAACACTAGTACCTCTAACGAAACCTGCGAAAAGTTTAAACCAAAAATATCTTAACAAATTTACAAACAACTGTATGAATGTATATATGCCTAGCAGTTTAGCAGTAAGTGATCATACATTATTATACGCGCACCAATTGTTTAGTGTAAGGAAATAAGAATCACTGTATATAGTAAGGGAAATCGCCTACAACATGTGATGTGAGTGGGGTGCCCACCTCAAACACTGCATGCATCCCACAGTGACGATTATTAGTGTGATAGCACCCCTTGCATTTACCCATTCTTGGGGGAAAAGATGGTTAACTTTTGGACCACTAATAAAATTGGAAAATTGTGAAAATAGCGACTAGATTCTATTATAAAACCCCTTGGCTTCAATTATTCCGGAGGACGCAATAACCCACCAAGCTATTTGATCGTAGGTAATCGAACACTAATACCTCTAACGAAACCTGCGAAAAGTTTGAACCAAAAATATCTTAACAAATTTATAGGCCTAGCAATTTAGCAGTAAGTGATTATACATTATTATACGCGCACCAATTGTTTAGTGTAAGGAAATAAGAAGCACTGTATAGTGTAAGGGAAATCGCCTACAACATGTGATGTGAGTGGGGTGCCCACCTCAAACACTGCATGCATCCCACAGTTTTATAAAACAGTTGTTTAAAGTATAAATTACCTTAGCTGCGGAAAACCACGCGCCGACGATAGGCGTGAGGTTTTCTGACGATTATTAGTGTGATAACACCCCTTGCATTTACCCATTCTTGGGGATAAAGATGGTTATCTTTCGGACCACTAATAAAATTGGAAAATTGTGAAATTAGCGACCAGTTTCTATCATAAAACCCCTTGGCTTCAATCTTTTCGGGGGACGCAATAACCCACCAAGCTGTTCGGCCGTAGCATCCGCAGTCTTTCCCAGATCCAATATTCCATTTCAGGCAAATCTAATGTCTCGTTCCTAGCTTCTAAAAAGGACCCAACAGTCACTCATTTGTCCGTTTTGTCGTATACCGACATAATTGGCAGCTACCGACGTGGTTCCAAGAAAATTCCAAGGAACAAAAGAATCTCTAAAAGACGAACGGCTGTCTAAATTCACGATGCGATCAACGCGAATAACGTAAACGTTTAAATCCAGTGCGCATTTAATGACCATTGTAACTTGCGCAAAATTAATCTATTGTTTGTGTTTTAGATATTCTTCATCGCACTTTTTCCTTGGAGCAAAATCGCATATAAAAGATATCATTTCATCAGAGAAAAACAGACACGGAGGGGTCTAGGCTTACAGCACTGTGTTTCCAAATCCACAGTCTGTATAGCCTATAGGCTCTGGTGCTCTCGAGGGCGGGAATACGCTTAACGTACCCTACAGCCCGTCCCCACTTATTAAACTACGTAGCCGGTTATGCTTATGTATTACTTTAATTGTACCGTTGCGCTTATCGGAATCAAGCAAATATTAATAATAAAGCTAAACTGCTACCCGTCTATTTTCTACAATGTATAAACAAAAAGGAAATAAAATAAGCAGTCGCTACAATTGGTGAATACCCGTAAACGTGGTTGAACTCAGCAACCTTCCGATGCCTAATTTTACCTATGTCCTGCTTTCTCGGACACGTTAATATTATTTTTTCAGTATATATTTCCAAAAGATGCAGATTCGCGATCCTGTACGTCGACGACGGAAATAAAGAGCGGCGTCATGTTCTGGAATCGAAGCGTTTCGTCAAAGCCAAGCCCAAAATCCGCGTCAACCAAACCAGGTGTGTCTATTTTAAAGGTACCGTCGGACCACGGTAACCTTAACGCGACCTTAGCAAGAAAAGTCGCTAACTAACTGTTGGAGCGAACTTCGCACATACAACCAACAGATTTACATCCCCACTCATGTCACTGGAGGGAGGTCCGTTTAACCTGGTATTCGCGGATGGCTGGCAGGCACAATTGAACGGAACATCAATCTCTACAACCCTCTGAATTTTCTACAAGGACAACTCCCGAAGTTCACTGCTGGTCGGAAGAAAGGAGGTGGTTCAACCGATAAGAGTACAACAGAACTGTCTATATACACCCAGGTGCGCCTATGTCTAGTCTACAACTATGTTTTATTATGCCTGGGCCAATTATCGAAGGCCTGGATCCACGGCGTCCTCTGCTACCCGAGCAAGAAGCTCTCCGAGGCGCGACTGTTGGTGCTTCAATAAGCATAAAATCCAACAGGAATTTTGTCTCCATCCGACCACGATGGAGACCGTCTATTTTCGTCGTCCAAGGAACGATGGACGAATATTACACCTGGGTGCTCGAAACGAACTGTTGACTCTATATCGGGAAGACCAAACTTCAAAGAATCCACCAGGTGAACTTTAATTCAAGTTATTCAAAACCCGAAAAAAAGGAGGTATGTCGTATACCGACATAATTGGCAGCTACCGACGTGGTTCCAAGAAAATTCCAAGGAACAAAAGAATCTCTAAAAGACGAACGGCTGTCTAAATTCACGATGCGATCAACGCGAATAACGTAAACGTTTAAATCCAGTGCGCATTTAATGACCATTGTAACTTGCGCAAAATTAATCTATTGTTTGTGTTTTAGATATTCTTCATCGCACTTTTTCCTTGGAGCAAAATCGCATATAAAAGATATCATTTCATCAGAGAAAAACAGACACGGAGGGGTCTAGGCTTACAGCACTGTGTTTCCAAATCCACAGTCTGTATAGCCTATAGGCTCTGGTGCTCTCGAGGGCGGGAATACGCTTAACGTACCCTACAGCCCGTCCCCACTTATTAAACTACGTAGCCGGTTATGCTTATGTATTACTTTAATTGTACCGTTGCGCTTATCGGAATCAAGCAAATATTAATAATAAAGCTAAACTGCTACCCGTCTATTTTCTACAATGTATAAACAAAAAGGAAATAAAATAAGCAGTCGCTACAGTTTAATTTTCGACTTTGGCCAAACAAACATTTTTGACTTTGGAAGATATATAACACAATGACGAAGTATATAATAAAATATAGGTAGGTTGGGCACACGTACTCATATACTTGAAAATAAAATGCACGGCTATTTGCCAAAATAATACTTACAGCTGGGTTTACTGCAATGTGTTAATTATTTGATATTACTAGAAGTAAAAACTATCACCATTAATTCTACTGGATCGTGGCAATGTTGGTTAATATAACGATTATCAATTGTCATTTAAGTAGTGGTTAACTACTCGTTTATCCAGAAAACGAATGACTTTAATGACACAAAAATTTATTCAACTGTAGGTACAAGTAAAAAACGGATGTGACCTATGGCTTAACCCGGTATTTGCTTGGTGTATGGGCTGAGTATGTACAAAACGGCGTGCACAACATAACATTTTGGTTTACTAGTGTAATAGGTTTTATATAAAGCGACCAATTAGGTCTGTTATGAACATTAGATTTGGATAGGGCGTTCACATAACGGGCGGGAATATCTTGATGTACAACCAGCGTCATTCATTTTATCACCAATAATGTTCATACAGTTTTCTATTCTTCCGCCATTTGGTTCATTTGGTTTCCAATCAGCTTGACTTGGCAGAATCGGATTTCCATCTTCCCAGACCCATTGACCCTCACGAGCACGGTCGTTCGCGCCGATCCACACAGTTCTCGAGTGAGTCGCATCGTTTGGGAATATAGCTCTGTTGTAGTTTATGACTTTCCTGCAATTACTTAATTTATAATATGATCTACTATCGATATCATATAATCCCGATCGTATATAAAAATCATATAATTTTAACAATACTCCGGTAACAAAACTGTCAACGCAAGAGGTAATCTGACGATGGCCCTTGTGGTAAAGATGGACCAATAAGAACCTCTATGCGCGACAGGATGTGACGAGTGGTACCCTCGAGTTAAATTTTGGAGGGGTTTAAGTTAAGGTTGCAGGTCCAAAAAATCTAAGAGTTCCTAAGTCAGGATTTTGAGTGACAGCTGTTTTTGTCAGGTTAGTTTGCATTGGAAAGATAGGGAGAATAATTAGGTGAAGCATCTTGCATTTTACCTTTTCCTCAAGAAATAAAACACAAATATCCATATTCAATACTTTCCAAGCATCGTGTTAAAATGTGGAATATTTTTTGCTAGCGAGATAAACTGTACTTGAAATTAAACTACAAAACATTGTTTTCTTTAAAATGTTTTGAACACATCATGAAAGTAAAATAGGTGAAGATAAAAGACGACCCATTTATAAAGATGGAAATAGCAATTTTACTTGCCTTAAAATGTTTAACTCTTTGATACCAGCCGATGCTAGAGCAGCCTGTGTATTACGACAAGCTACTTTTGCCTCATCATAGTTCATTTTAGACGGCAAAACTCGGTAGATGAAGCCATTTCCAGGCGCGTACCATTCATAACCGTCCGCTGCATGAAAAAGTACTTCGTGTAGGAGATTTTTTACCGGGACAAGTTTCGCCCATGATGGACTAATCACCTATTTTATATACGGAGCGGTTTATCCATTTGGCCAAATGATGGTTTACTATATACCACAATTTATAATCATATTTTTGTGCATATATAGATTTAGTGAAGCTTTCGCCTGTAAGTATTGCTTGGTTATTGAACCATTTTCAGCCTAAGAGCCATAACGGTAGTAAACTTTTGATATGGGTTTCTCAGTTCTGCCTTAGGAAAGTCACAGTTTTCTGTTATACGTTCCGTATAATCGCACAAAAGTAATAATGACCCAAAGGTACTAGGGGGTGGGCAACTTCTCTAATCGGCGGGCCAGATGTAGGAAAATAAAGTCCTTGGTGGGCCGGATTATTACATGAATAGTATTTAATATCTTAATTACAGGGTCTGGTTAAATACAGTCTGCGGGCCGGTCAAATTCCCCTAACGGACCGGACGCAGCCCGCGGGCCGTATGTTGCCCATGCCTGTACTATAAGATCACATTCACTGTTAATTAACCAGATTAGACTGGGATGTATGTAGTTAATGAACATGTAAGTTTATTTTTATATATATACATATTTAAATATCAATAGAGGCTATATAGGTTATTAATAATACTGACATTAAAAGAAATATATCGAAAATGCTTACTTAGCTTTACGATGCTTGTACTCGACAAGTATTCTGGTGAAAACAGTATTTGTTAGATATAGAGAAAAATAATTTTAAAAATATTGATGGTAATCATAACCTCTATAATGTATAGAAAGCGCGTATACCGCCGGAGATAAGAAAGCTTTTTAATCAGACTTGGTTAGGATAATTATGTTTTTGGTTGGTAAAACCCCGCATGAGTTATTCTAAATTTTATACTGGGCGCAGATTCTGGTGTCGAGTTACAAAACAGTCGAGTTACAAACGGTTCCATGGTCGTGTTGTCGGAGTAATCGAAATGTGTTTAACATAATGGAGCTAAAATTTGTTTTTAACACCATTAAACCACTGTGTTTCAACAAAATCCCCTAAGTAGAGACGATTAGCTAGCGGTTGGTTTCGACCCCACCACCTTTTGGTTGAGGGTCGACGCACAAACCGAATGAAATATCTGGGTCGAAGTATTATTTCACACTCAACTTGCCTTCCATACGGACTCTTCTCTCTAAACTTAAAAGCGCTTCTTCGCTTCTATTTAATTTTGCTATTATAAGGTCCAATTCTTGTCTCGAAACCGGGGACGCCCCAGAATCACCCTTGTCGCCTTTGGTCCCAGTTAACCCCACATCGCCTTGTACTCCTGGCGGCCCCATTTTCCCAGGAAGCCCGGTCGACCCCTTTTCCCCAGTGCCGGACCCACAGGTCAGAACTACCTGGTTGGTGGATTGAGCCACAGCGCAGCAAGCGGCCATAACAAGCAGCCATTTTATACTCGAGTAATAAAACATCTTAAATTCGGTTCTTTCGGCCAACACTAAAAGAAGGAGAAACGGGAAAGCGGGAAGGAGGGAAACTGCAAAAAAAATTATGGAAACTAATTTAAACTCTGACCTAAACACTAATCTTAACCCCAGAACTAACCCTAACTCCAACCCCATGTTTAAAACTTACTCTAATGTCATAATATTCATTTTAGTTTGCAGTTTCCCTCCTTCCCGGCCTGGTCCGCTTTCCCTTCTTTTAGTTTTCCTCGTTCTTTCTGTACGTCTTTGTGGCCGAATGTTTAACCCGACCGACACATATACCGTATAGAAAAAATATAGAAAAACGTACTTAGTAACTTTTAAAGGAAAAACTTACTTAGTAACTGAGCTCGGTAAAAAAACTCGATTGCTTTGATTTAAATTAGTTCATTTAAGCTCGTGCTTTAGTTAAATATTACTTTTTACGTAGTCTATCCTTTAAAACTAATATCCACTCTACGTGTTGTTTACCTGCTAATGCCTATTTCGGAAGAATGTGTATTATTTTATAGCACGAATGCAATTATGTTTAATTAGTTTCACTGTCACTTACAGGTATAATCGTGTTAAAAACAAGTCTGCTGTGTGACACATTTATGTTTATATATACTTAATCACTGTTGGTTGGTAAACGGAAAACTTTATGGACGCAGTAAACAAAAAGCTGTTTGTTTCTTACATATTCTTGTCACTTAGTTACATGGTACCTGCGTGGTACATTTTCATCTACAGTCCAGCTTTAAAAACTAGCTTTTTCAAAATAAAATATGTTTTCCGTCTAGCTGTTTTCCAAACTTAATTAGACAGAAGCGCTGTTGGCAGCTAACTTGGTTCCACGCGCAGTTTTTCGGTGAATTCTCCTGGGTTTCTGCTGTGGTTGAAATGGTGGTTGGGGCAAACGAAATGTAAGATTGAATTCGCAACGTCATTCCTTTACACTTAGGAGCAGTGCTTCTCAAATTGTGCGCCGCGGCGCACTGGTGCGCCACAGGGGTTAGTGCACAACATTTGCATTTCGTAAATTTTGAGAGAGTGTGCATAGATCATATTCATAAACCACTAAATGGTTAGTGTCTAGTTCGTCCTTTTCCATTGTAAGGTTAGTTCTACATTAACTTTCGTAAAGCAAGAACGCACAAGAAACAGTAATTTCGTTATGTGGGAAATTCGGGATGAAATTATTTAAATTGAAATTTTAACTTTCCATATTTTTCCTAAATTGTTTCAGTATTTAGCATATTGTTTTGACTTCTCATGCAAAGCGCCCGTTCGTTTCACCACGAGGTCAAAAAGATTGAGAACCACTGCTTAGGAGTAATATTATAAATGAGTCATTTAATATTGTAACAATGCCATTGTGACCGTAAGTTGCGCAATAATTGCTTCGTGGAAATTTTAACTGTTGAGATTTCGCAGTTAATTTTGTGTCGTTTTTACTGTTTAAAATATGTTAAAAGCCGGTCATTTTGGCAATTAATCAACTTAGAAGTGAAATACACGTTTAACTTGGAAGAACACTTTGGTACTGCTAGAACTGGTCGCTAGCTACGCTGCTGTGTCCTTTGACAAGGTAGGCCTACCTAGTTCGTGTTACCGGAGCTATTGCAGTGTTTTGCATTAATGCAAATACTGGTACATTTTAAAGCGCACGGGCACTTTAACCAGCCAACAGTCTAATTTTACCTTCCAAATGACATATTCTTATCGAGTTGTTAATCTTGTTAAATATTTGAAATCGAAGATCACTTTAAATAGCTTAAATAAACTGCTTTTTCAATACTTTTTGAACACACTTCAACTAAGGCTTATGAAAACATATTTCTGGAGCTAAGAAAATAAATGCATTCGGTATACTTGGGTTAATTATTTATTATTCCCAATGACACATTCCAACGATGGCCATAATTGATGCTTACCAACCGCCCCAAGGTTTTGCTGTTGGTTTTTGGCAAGTTCCATGAGTGCCGGTCAAAAAGATGCTGTAATGTTAAACTCGGTGTAAATAAATATTTAATTTTGCAACCGGTTTAAAACTTTAACACATTAATAAGCGTTCTTGTTATTTTTTTATTTTTTGGATTTGATAAACATGGGTAATAATGTATTGCTCACTTTGTGCATAGTAAATAATGAACGCATCTTTTAATGTAGCTAATTTGGCGTACAGCTGTACTTAACGGCTTGAGCAATACGTCATTATTCGTTTTGTGTCTGCCTAACTTATTGTTATTGACAGGAATAAAGTAGTACCGTCAATAGCTCAGATTTTGACAGGAATTAAGTAGTACCATAGAGAGTTACGTACTTGTGTTGGACTTGTTGCACACAGAAGAAGCAATAGTTGCCATAAGTTACTCCATCACTTCCACAAATTGGGTTTGAATGAAGTGGGCAAGCGTTTACGTCGGCGTAGTGGGATTTATCGCATGTTGGTACCTGAAAGATTTGCGTTTAATTAGAATAGGATAGAATATCATGTTTGTCCCCGTTAATGAAAAAACACAACGGACGTTACCACACGGCACATCGTCATATTACCAAGCACCATCGGGTTACAGAAGAGATTGCGCTGTGTTGTATATGTATAAGAGTTCTTTAAATTTGGTGCATCCTGTTAATGTACTTGATTTTGGAAATGTCCGCTAAGTGCCGGAAATACACCACCGAACAACTAGCTACCAGTTTCTATCTGTCACCCTTCAACTGAAAGGGGAAACACTAATCCACCAAGCTTATCGGTCGAATTAAATAAACGAAACTGCAATTTTAAAAAAGAATAGCTGTGCGTGTTTACTTACCTGAGCCGTTGCTGCAACAACTGAAAAACAAAAAAAATAAAGTTTAGAACAGGGTTGGGTACTATACTCGTGAATGGTGTAATACTGGGGTAGTTATGATACTTATTACGGTCAGATAAATACTGTTCCACTTATAAAACTAGATTTATTACAGTTTGTTAAATACGTTGGATACATTTTTAAAGTTTTTTATGAATCTATTAAACCAGTGTATTTAGGCAAAAGTGCCTATCGTCCAAAGGACCCAATTCCAAAAGAAATATTGAACCTGAATTAAAAGCTGTTATAACCTCAATTATAAAACACTTACCGAGTCCAAAAAGAAGAGCAATAGTGGTGAAGCTATTCATTTTTCTGTAAAACAAACAATCGTTATAATAAAAAAATGCGACATCAACTTAGGCCAAACATATACAAGTAAACTAAATTTCTTACCTTATTGTCGAATTCTGGTAGAACTTTTCAGTAAGTCTAATTCTTGTTTAACTTACTGCCTTTTGTGGTCGGATTATAAAGCACTCTGCCTTTTTCAGGAGCTATCACTTACATGTTAACAGCTTACTGGGAAGAATAATATCTTCCTGGTAAAGTAGTGGTTTTTGTTTTCTTTCTGGTGAATGAGTTGCAGTGACAGCAGCTTCCACGCGTCACCACTGCTTTATGTTCAATCTTGTAATGATTAGAGATGTTTTAATAATTGTTTGAACCAAAACAGTAAAATAGTAACCTCAGGTGTGAGTATTTTTTGGCGAAAAGCTGTGCATCTCATTCTCAATTATGTGTACCCAACCTACCTATATTTTATTATATACTTGGTGATTGTGTTATAAATCTTACAAAATCAAAGCTGTTTTTGGCCTAAGTCGGAAATTTATCATACCAATTAATAAACGGATTGACAAATGACTGTTCGGCCCTTTTTAGAAGCCAGCAACGAGACACTAGATTTGCCTGAAGTGGAATATGGGAAAGACTCCGATCGAATAGCTTGGTGAGTTATAGCGTCCCGGAAAAGATTGAGGCCAACTGGTTTTATGATAGAAACTGGTCGCTAATTTCACAAATTTCCAATTTTATTAGAGGTCCGAAATATAACAATCTTTTCCCCCAAGAATGGGAAAATGTAAGGGGTGTTATCAAACTAATAATCGTCAGAAAACCTCACGCCTATCATCGGCGCGTGGTTTACAGCAGCTAAGTGAATTTATACTTTTAATGACCGTTTATAAAACTGTGGGATGCTTGCAGTGTTTGATGTGTGGACACGCCACTCACATGTGTAGGCGATTTTTCTTACAATCAATATACAGCGATTCTTAATTTCTTACACTAAATGACTAAACAATGGTGGGCGTATAATAAAGCGAGTATAACACTTGCTGCTAAACTGCTGGGCCTATATACATTCATACAGTTGTTTGTAAATTTGTTAAGATATTTTTGGTTTAAACTTTTCGCATGTTTTGTTAGAGGTACTAGTGTTCGATTGCACATTTGAAATAATATTAAACATGAAATACTGCATCCTGTTGAGTGTTATGTGTGTTTTCAACTTTGTATCAGGTGAGGCTTAATCGAATATACTTAAATATATCCTAAAGCGTGGTCGGTGGGTTTTATAGGATGACAACATTGATGTAGATTTTGTTTAATCAAATAACAGTCGTTTGGCTAAATGGTTAATGGACAAAACAAATACTAATTTTCTAAAGAAACGGTTATAGTAATAAGCCCATCATGAGTTTAAAAACTTATCTCGGTAAAAAGATTTAGTAGCTGCGTAAGTGTCTTACTTGAGCTCATACGCTATTGAAATTTCTCCGCAGCCCTTTGGTAACAGGTCAAACGGGTAACTCTAAGGCAAAGTTTCTATTTTTTAAACGGTAGAAATGGTGAGTCCATATAATGGGATTGGCCTAAAGTCCGTATTTGTATAGATTTAGTATGTGTTGATATATGCATCGGTCGCGTTAACCATTCGGCCACACAACCGCACAAATCCAATTTTATTTTTATTTTTACTGAGCCAAATTTCGAACCGATGCTGGGCTCGTCACGAGGACCGTTTTTTTTGTATAAGAGTCGGTTTATGTATCGGTCGCGTTAACCATTTGGCCACACGACCGTACGCACAAGTCCAAATTCTGTTCTTTACAGCTGTTCGGGTTAGTAACACGACCCACAGCGGCAGCGAGGAAATACAATGTCGATCAGAAAAATCGACCATGAAGACAAACGTCTTGTATAAAGTGTGCTTATCCTCACTACCGGTGTTTGTTCAAGCAACAGCAAGACCCAGCAACTCATCTCTGCCCCACAAGTTTAAAGTGACGGTTGTGAAAATTATGAAATACAGCGTTCTGATTCAATTAGAACGAACTGACCAACCTACAGGATGGAACATACCGGTGATTGTGGATTGGAAGCTGGTGACATTTGTTGGTACGTCAACATGCTATTCATGATAGGTTTTTTGAATAGAACTGGTAAGTATGTTGGGCGTTAACTTTTCGGCAACACGACCGTACAAGATAGGTTATATTTGTTTCTTTCCGTGAGTGGTATTACGCAAGCGCGTTTTCGGCGGGAAATCATTAGATCGGTTTGCACTACCGCCTATTTATATATGTAACTGTTAGAGTGCGATTATAGCAAGTTGGTCGTATTTTTGGCATTGACCCAGTGGCACAAGGCGAGGTTCGCCACGTGCTTTGCCAAAGGACACAGCCGACAAGTCGTTATAGTTTATATCCAACAACTTTTCTGCTGGCGGTGGATGCTCTAACCTGGTTAACCTTATGTCCGACCGGTTAGTCAAAAGACTGCAGGTTCGAAACTGGTCGCTAGCTAGTCGGTCGTGTCCTTGGGCAAGGCACTTAACGGATATTGCATGAATCCAGCGGATAATCTGTTCTACTATATTAAGGGAACATGTGTATCATATACAACATACTCCATTAGCTCCAGTTACCCGACGATTGGCGCGAGGGGATCTGACGATTGCCCGTGTGTTAACCCCCTTGTTTAAATTCCCATTCACGGGGAGAAACATAAATATCCTATAATATCCTTTATATGATATGATTCTTAGGTGTACGGTCATGTTACCAAATGGTTAACGCGACCGATGGATATACCAATTCTATATAAAAATGTCTTGGTGACAAGTCCATTAGGGTTCAAAACCCAACCCGGTAAAAAATCGCTTGGTACTAATTAAGTCTACTTGCATTATTCAGGTAATGGAATCGCTTATAACGGTCAGTACATTTGGTTACCCCTGTCATCCTGGGTGGGAAGACTGAATAAAACTGAATCGGAGAGATTGTGTCAATCATTTGGTGGGCGGTTGATGGATATTGCGGATAAGAAAATGTTTGATATTGTTCACGATTATATCCAAAGTGTTTTTAATAAGGACTTGGGAGATGCAACTGCGTGGCTCGCTATGGAATACAATACAACGGTTGGTACAGTCTTCTTATACGACTACTATATTATGTAGAATTTGGATATTCATATTTCATACTATGTAAAGATGAAAACGCACTGAATCTTAGCACTAGAGAAATCGTAATTTTTTTCTTTGTATTAACAAAGCTAGTGCAGTGTGCTGTGCATGATTGAGACAATCCCACTGTTTGAGCTTAACCTAAATATCTATAAGGTTTGGTCGATGTCCGCTAAGTGCCTTGCAGAAGAAAACCAACGATTAATTTACCAGCTGGTATTGATTGCTTTTTCCAACCAAACCACTGATTGATCCTACAACTGGCTTCCATGTTACAATCTTTCTGTTAAAAGCGGACGCTTTAACTGACTATAAAGCGGCAAGACTAATATATCAAAGTTTGCTAATTTGCAGACTGGCGAAGTATTGCAAAGCAACGGACAACCAGGTTACGATGGCAGATGGTACTCTGGTATGAGCGTACAGGGTACTCGATATAAAGCAATGTATATCATTGTTTTTACCGACAAAGAGTATGCCTTATATTTCTCTGGGCTTTGGGTAACGGATCCTGTATCGGATCTTTGGAGAAGTTTTCCCTTGTGTACCTACACATTTGCCTAATCGCAGTAAATATTATAAAAGTTTGTATGTACGTGTTTTAAAAGGTTTTTGTTTTTTTGTAGCTACTTCGACGAAGTGCAGAACTGTATAAAGTTTTTATTATTCTCACGTTAATGTCAAGTAAAAAGGATCCATTTTATTGTTATATTTTACGATTTTATCATGCCGAAGAAGTAATAACAATAGTCAATCGAAAGGTTGCAGGTATGAAACTGGTCGCTAGCTAGTCGGTTGTGTCCTTGGGCAAGGCACTTTACTGACATTGCCTGAACCCAGTGGATTGAAGAGTTCTACCAAATTGAAGGAATGTGTCTATCATACACAACATACAGCAATAGCTCCGGTAACCCGACGATGGGCGCGAGGTGATCTACGATTGCCCCCTGGTTTTCCCATTCACGGGTATAAACATGAATATCCTGTCCTAGTCAACAATATAACTAATATTGAAGTGCGGCGAACTTATTTATTATCCATTACAAAGCTGGCCATCTTCAGGTGACTTAATTTTTGATTAAATTAAGTCACAAATGCACAATCTGCCATATGTGATACAATTGACGATCTGAAAAATCGAATAAACGTCTAGAGCGATGTGCAACCTTTTTCTATATGGTTAAGCTACAACATACCACTAATGTGTCCACAATACCAACATGTGCCGTTTAAACTGCGATGTGTTACGTTGCTTTTACTTATCCTGTTAGTTTAATTATCAACGTCCACCATAATGACTGTTTTTACTCGTCTAGCATATATGAAATAAACAAAAATAGATACTTTTTACTTGAACAGTGTCTTGTTCTTGTTTTGTACTAATTATTTGGTGACCCTAAGAATAAATATACTAGTTTCATTGAATTTCGTTGCCTTTCGTTTTACATTCACATTAAACTGAGAAAATAAAGACCAACAGATTAATAGCAGTTCAATCCGTGCCTTACGCACTTAGAACCTATCTTGCTTTTGCTCTGCCCCTTTTTTAATTGCGTCGGGTCCGTTGTGTTCGCTAAGATGTATTTTTAACTTACGACTTAAATACGATCGTGTGGCCGAATGGTCCGTGCGACCAAAACACGTACAAAAAACGAACTTGGTGACGAGCCCATCCTGTGTTCGAAACCTTGCCCAGTAAAAACTTTAGCCTAACTTAAATTAAACGTTAGAGTCCAGGATTTCAACAATTTTGCCTAGTTTGGCAGTGAATGCTAACTGGTCGTGTCGTTAGGCGACAAGCACTTAGCGGACGTCCAATTAAGAAAGTGAATTCACCTGTTCTATTAAATATAAAGGACGAGCTTAAATTTCGTCATAAACCAAGAAGGAAGAATTTCACATTCCCGTTATTTATTTTACCGGACAAGTTTTGAACCGAAAATCGACATTTTTTAACAGAAAGTGGTATATGAATCGGTTACATTAACCATTCGGCTCCGATTTTCTGTAATATAAACGTCAATGCTATAAGGACGGGAGTCATAAAATTTTTCGTATATTCTATATATTCACCTTAAAACATCGTCTGAAAATCACCACTTACACATGCCTAGCCTTTGAACACGCGTTACAACCAAGATTCGATCCCTAATCTTCCGAATAATTAAACCCAAACAGCATCAATTCACTTAGTTGGTAGTATTGCACGTTATTTTACGAACGAAACAATTACGGTCCACGATAATAATAACGGGATATAAAATCAGAACGCGAGCTATATTTGATTGACAGTCGACTCAAAATTCGACCGAAACTCGGTCAAGCGAGAATAGAATTGGAACGCAACAGCCACAACAGTACAAGATGCACTTTATCACGAGGTCGGGACGACGAAGTGCAATACCTCGAGTAATAGTCGAAAACTGCCTGGAGTTATCAGAGCTGCTGCATTGTGAAAGACACTGCTATAGTTTTAGTTCAACCCTTTAAATCACTGGGTTCAATCAACGTCCGCGAAGTCCTTTGCCTAAAAACAAAACGACCAGCCAGGTGCTGTTTTCATCCCACAACCTCTCGGCCGACGGTCTGACGTGCTGCCGTACGAGCTAACCGGCCGGACAACACCTTGCATTCACACGGCTACGAAACAATTGGCTTAATGTTCTTGTCTTTGCAGCAGAAGTAGTGAAGTACGACGTCGTTCGGAAACCTGTCGATTAGCTTGGTGGGTTAGTGCGTCGCCTTTTAGTCGAAAGGTTAAAGTATCGAAATTGATAGTCGGTTAGCCAGTTGTAACTTAGGCAAGGTTCTTACTGGACATCCATTGAACTAGGTAAACTAAAAATTTAAAAAACATTATTATACACAACACATTGTAATAGCTCTTACATACCGATGGTGGGCACGAGATAACCTGACGATTAAATGTGTGCTCTTACGCGCATTCAAGGATAAAAAAACATGAAAACATTAAATATAATAGCTCTATAAATTTGACAGTGGGCGCGGAGTAATCTGACGATTGCCGGTATGTTAATGCCCCTTGCGTTTCTCCCAATCAACATGGATAATAACAAGAAAAAGGGGAATAACCTTGCAAAAGCGCTGACGCCTATCTTCTTACGGCACACCGGGCATGTACGCTCCTCTGTGATCTTGCATTTGTTGCTTTCGTGGTAGATCCGCTGCTCGTGCACCTGTGAAAGGCGTTACAGGTGGAATAGTTTGCATACTATGGGTTAGTAGAAATACAAGAGTGTGCTGCAACCAGCGAAGACAGAGCTTCAGTTACCTTTATAAGTTTCAATTTTACACTTTACACCATTGCGTTTATAGTCTTTATACATCTGTTAAGTGCGTTGCATAAGGGCAACGCACTTAACAGAACCTCTAGGTTTATATCCACAACTTCGCTAAATTTTACATTAAACTTTTATGTTAGCAGACTTTTCTTGAACCAAGTTGAGTAATGAGTTACTATGGGCTAGAGATATTTAAAAGATTGCCAGTGTGACGCCTCTTAGTAGTCAAAAAAAATAATATTGGTCGTTTTTGCACTTTTCATCTTCAAAAAAGTGAAAATGTTTTGTATATTTTTGTAGTCCCATTTGAAGCCAAGATGTGTATAGACGGGACAGAAAGATTATTTAACGAACATAGTTTGATGTTATATTACATATTAAACTTTGGAAGTAAATTTATTTATAAACCTTGTTAAAAAGACTTTAAGATAGGAAATTTGTTGAGCCTGACAGACATAATACTTGTTTCATATTTTCCATATCGGCGGGTATTGACCCCACTACCTTCCAGCTTACACTACCACGCTATCATTCAGCTCTTACAAACGGACCAAACGATAGTTGTGCATATAACCTACCTGCTGACTCTCGGACAACATCAGACTGTTGAGGACTTGGAGTTTATGTTTGACCTCCGACTGTTTCTCCAGTACCTTCCCGATGAATACGTGGATGTCGGTGGCGCGTACCGAGTCCGGGAGTAATTCCAACGCCTGGGTAGAGGGTTGGGGGTTAAATGTTTACTTGATCAATGCACCTAAATTGACGCTTAATAGGGGTTAATGGTGGTCTTAGTCAATGCGCCTTCTGTTGACACAGTCGGTGGTTTGGCGGTTAGATGTGTAGCAAATTGTATAGTAGGGGTATAGGTTAGGGGGTTTGGGGTTAAATGGTTTCTTGGTCAATGCACCTAAATCAATGCTTTATGGGGGGCAATGGTGGTCTTGGTCAATTGATGCTTAATCTTGGTCAATATGCCTTATGTTAACACAGTTGGTAGTTTGGCGGTTGGATGTGTCGCGAATTGTATAGTGGCAGTTTTATTCTGGCAGTTATATCTCCTCACATTCAACACAACACTTTATACAATGCACTGCAGCGTTAAAGTATTTAACAGAAATAAATGCAAAGAACGTTATGGGTTCGAAACTGCTCGCTAGCTAGTTGGTTGTGTCCTTGGGCAAGGCACTTAACTGACATTGCCTGAACCTAGCGGAATCATAAACAACGTTAACCCTCTTGGTTTTCCTATTCACAGCAATAAACATGAATATCATACCTCCTTCGGAAGCCCACCTACCCTTACCCCACCCCCATCTCTACCTCAAACCCTATTCCTACCCCAACCCTACCTTTATCTCACCCCTACCCACACCCTTACCCCACCCCTACCCCTACACCCATCCTTACCCCACCCCTAACCCTACACCCACCCCTAACTAACCCCAACCCTAACCCACCCAAACCACAATGACCCACCTTGGAAGCTTCAATTCTATTCACATGGACATACATGACACGGAGTGCCGCATGTAGGTTGATAGAGGTGGGGCATTCCACCCCTAACCCGTCATTACCCAGGCTTTCAGGGGTGAGGTACATCTTCAGCAAGTATATGAACACCTGGGGGTGAGGGTTATGGCTTAAACTTTACGTTGTGGGTTAAAAGTGGGGGTTAAACTTTATGTTGTGGGTTAAAAGTGGGGGTTAAACTTTATGTTGTGGGTTAAAAGTGGGGGTTAAACTTTATGTTGTGGGGGAGTAGGGGTTAAACTTTACGTTGGGTATCTTATTTTTTTAGGTTAGGAGATTCATGTTTTAAATCCTGTGAATGTAAAAATGAGGAAACATCATTACACAGGTGATAAAATTACATTGCAAATAGGTAAGGTAGTATCATCACACAGGAAATTGTAAGATTAACATATACTGCCAGGTTTCCAGAGTTTTTGCAGTGTGTTAGATAGGCTTGGGTAATTTTTTTTTAATAAAACTCATTTATTCACCGGGCAATGTATATTAATTGCTCTGCACATTGACACAACCAACCAGCATGCAGCTAGTTTCGATCCCACAACTTTCCAGCTACCAGAAGAAAGCTGGTGCTCTCATAGTTTTAATATAAACAATTGGGAAAGTATTTATGCCGGATAAAGGCACTAAAGAGCAAAACAGCGGAGAAAAGCTAGCAGCGGTCGGTGGATATCGATCTCAAAACCTGTCATTCAAAACCGCAATTAATAAAGTAGAAAGAATGTGTCTTACATCTTTGTTGGCTTTCGGGTCCTGGTCATATAGTTTACAGCAGTATTGCTCAGCTCGCGGAAGGTCGTGTAATGCGTACGCGTACAATGCTAGCGCTTGTTGGTATTTCCCGGATCTTCCAAGTAATATCGCACGCTCCTCTATAAGCTCTGCGGAAATTACACCATTAGGTTCTTTTACAATATGGGCACATTGTCTGTAATATGCCATATGGGTTTCGTACCAAAAAATAGAGACTTTTTATATAAAAATTCTAAATTACTGTATTGGGTAAATCCAATAATGGTTAAATCCAATAATGGGTTTAGGAAATGTCCGCTAAGTGTCATGCCGTAACCGACTAGCTTGCTAGTTTTGATTCAGCGACCTTTAGGCTAAAAAGTAAATCACTAACAAACTAAGTAATTCAGCCAGCTCATACAATCACATGGAATATACACTACTGTATTATGGTCTTCCGTTTATTACAGCCTCTTACTTAAATAGTACTCAAAGGGAAATAGAATTAATATAATTTACAATATTTTAACAAAATAAAAGAAACAACAGTCATTGCGTTGAAGCCCTGTGATTTAACGATTGCATTGTGGTAAATGCACACCGCTATATTTTTTATTAAACATAACCAGAGTACAGTGAACGTTTGGTAAGACCAGCAAGCAACCGGTTTCGATCCAGCAACCTTCCGACTGAATCTCATCACACAGGCAAAAGAGCACAATGGTCTTACTTTTCTGAGGGAAATCTGGCAGGATTCGTTCCGGTTGGTAATGCATGGATATCTCAAGGAAGGATATGAGCTTGTTGCGCGTTTCTTGCAATTCAACAGGGCCTTTGTCCAATGCACTGCGGTCAGCTGAGGACAAGTTATGGGTTAGCTTCGGCTCTTACTGTTTTACCCGAGGTTTTTCGATTAAAACAATGGGAAAATATTTCTTAACATATGGAGTATCTGAGCTATTGCAGTGTATTGTATAAGGCTAAGAGTGTTTTATTGTTTGTTTAACCTGTTATTGCACTTAATACATAAAAGTAATAAAACAAAAAAGACTTGAATTTTTTATTTTGAACAAGCAAACTTTAACATTGCATCTAATAATGTTTAGTGTAAAAAAATACTCTTAATTGTTTTTTTCTTTACTTGCCTAAATTGAAGACACACTTAACAGCCCTTAGTGATGTGCATAAAAAAATTCCTGTGTTTGCAGGACTTTTCGTAGTAGAAACATTGTAATTACCCCCACTGTTTAAAAAGTGCTTCAGGGACCATGGGGTTTAATTAAGGCGGTAAAAATCTAAACACAAATTAACTGTGGTAAACACTGGTAGGAAAATGTGAGGGAAAACTTACCTTCAGGAATGGATTGTTCGTATTTATTTAAAAGCTCAAGCACGGTGTCTTTATATGAGGTTGCAAGTCTGTTATGAAACTCTGTAGTTTTGTCATTCCATTCGTATATTACGTGTTCCTGCAATGTCGCTGTGTCATTTCTATTCTGGTGGGGTGGGGGATCAACATATTGTCAAATGAGAAAATCAATTCATAATTTATAGTTTTTTCCGCATTTCATAGTTGGGCGGGGTGGATGCATTTTTTTAAACAAGGGACCGGTGTAATGTTATGGATACAGCACATTGTAAGCATTGGCAACTAAGCCATGTGCTTGAGTTATTAGGCTCGAGTTTTCAGACAATATTCATGTATAAATACTTAATAATAGATTCATGTATGGCTTTTGTCCTACAGCCATCAGTATGTTAGGTAGTTTATCACATGTAATATTAGGTTCAACCAAAAAGCTTGGTAGGTTAGTGCGTCGCCTTTTAGCAGAAGTGTTGTATCAAAACTGTTTGTTTAATAGTAAATTTATTCATTTTTTCCCAGTAATAAATAATAGTAAATAAATTAAATCACAACAGGGAAAGATAACAAAATGAACAGTCGTTAAAAAAAAATCAATAAAACAGGATATGAATAAATACGCCAAACCTAGCTGAAAATATAGATAGCTAGTATTACGATGCACTTAACAGACATTGCCTGGGCCTATTGAATTAACCGGTTAAACAAAAAAGTGTGTTAATAACATTTAACACACTGTAGTATCTCTGGTAACTTGACAGCGGACATGATGTAATCCGACGATTGTCTGTGTGATAACACTCCATTGAATGTTATCATTCATGGGGATGAATAATGGACATACTATCCCAGGTAAGCAGTTAACAACTGTGTTGTTTGATTACCAACCAGGTAGGCCATGACCAGCTTGGGTGAAATGTCTGAGAGGAAATCCAGAACTTTCTTTCTTGGAAGACTGTCAACCTCCGCCAAATCCGCCGTGAATATCTGGCATAGAAATAACATTAGACAACATAGAAACAACATTGCAGAACTAAGACAAAACATTATATAGACAACGTAGAAACAACATTAGACAGACAATACCAAAACAACATTATATAAAAACTCAGAAACAACATTAGCCGAATAACACAGAAATAGTATTAGACAACATAGAAACAACATTACAGAACATAGACAACACATTAACTGAACTAAGTATAAAAAATATTAGACAGATAACAAAGAATAGCATTAGACAATATTTAAAACCGAAAAAAATTAATAAATATTTCACCAAAACATGGCAACAACAACAATATCAAAGCAACAAAGATTTTATAAATCAATAAAAAGTCATACCTTCAATCCTTCAATTGGGTTGAGTTTTAAAATTTCAGGGGCAAACGTGAAAATTAAATCCAAGTGTTTCTTTCCTACAAAGAATGAGAATATATTAGTTGTGTGTTGACAAAATTGGGTAAATATAGAGTTTGGAATATTGATCCGATATATAGTTAGACTGTCACAAGGGAATATGGAAGTTAGCATATCAGAACTAAGGTTCTGATTTAAAAATATTCCATTTTATGTTTAACTATTGTATAACAATTGTTAAGGCAGTAAAAAAGTATTGAATTAAAACATTGTTTTTTTTTGTTTTTTTATATCGAGTCAAGTTTCGAACCCATGATGGGCTGCTCACTTGGACCGATTTATGTTTAGGAGTCAGTATATGTATCAGTCGTGTTAGGTTTTCAACAACACATTCAGCTAAGATACAGATCAGCATATATCGGTCTTCATTTTAGGCTTATTCTAACAAAACTAGTTTCCCACCCATTTACCTAAATGCTGCAGGTATTCAATCATATTCTCCTGATTCTCTTCATTCTTTGATTTCTTTGATTCTTGTAGAAGAAGATGAAGTGCTGTAGATGTGAGATGTGCATTATAAATATGGCCTTTCGCCGAATTAAAAAACATAAATTTTTGGTTGTTTTTTTATAGATTTTTTTATCAGGCTAATCCATGTTCTAATGATTACAGGGGTCCCATACAGAGAATAAACACCAAAACCTTCACCTTTCCTATGAAGCCCCTTTTTCCTATAAAGTTCAATCAACTCTCTCTGCTTGTTTGCCTTTTTCAGCACTTTCTCTGCTTCCTCCACGTGGCAGTTATTGTGAGGAAGTCTCAGAAGAGGAGCCACCAGGGCGTCGTTCGTCTGCGCATAAAATTTTGACCTTATCACAACATTTTTTGGAGGTCGTGGTGCTGTTCTTCTACAAGTTTTTGTTCTCTCTACATTATTTTTTTGTTTTTACAATTTTTTTGTTTTAATTCATTCTTTGCGGTTAGCTCAGCATTGGTGGATAGGTCATATGAAAATGTGTTCAAGGTTTTTGTTTGACCAATTTATCCACTGGGTTCAAGCAACGTCCATTATGTGACTTGGCAAAAACATATAATTCCGACAATCTGGCGACCGGTTTGGACCACAAAACCTTAGGATGGTAACCCAATGATGGGCGAGCGGCAATCTGTTATCTGACGCTTTCCCTTGGGATAACTCTGTTAATAACAGAACATAACTTATGTTTCCCAATCGCAGAAATAAAACTTGAAATTCCTTTTTCCTGAAGGAAAGATGTAAGATGGTATTGTCCAGCCATTTGGCTCAGGCAGAACATCTGACTGTAAGGCGAAAGGTGGTGGGATCAAACCAAGCCACCAACAAGTCGTGTGTATGCTTGTGAAGCACTTTAACATGTAAACCCATTACATTAATAGATACAAACCCCCTTATTTAGAATACCGTAACATAATTAATACCTACCACTGTCGCCCCCCTTTAAATAACGAATTACACCCAACCTTAAGGTAGCACTTGAGCAATGTTGTGTCTATAATCTGCAGCAACTGACGCTTCAAAACAACGGTGGTGTTTCCCCCCATCATGGGGTAAACTTCCGGAAGCTTCTGCTGGTCGAGAACCAATGTCTCGTTGCGTTTCTGAGAAAGGAGGGAAGTTTTGTTGATTTTGTATTTGCTCATTTAGAAAACTATTTAAAATAAAAACAAAAAAAACTATCTAGAGACCAATTTCGCATCTGCAACCTTAGGCTGAAAGGCGCTGCATTAAACCACCAGACTAACCGATCGGACTTTAGAACACCTTTTTGTACGCCGTTTTCTACCTAGTTCAGTTTTATTTAACATTTAGGTTATACACTTTGCACCTTTCAATTGTTTTATCTTCACTTTGCTGTTTTTTTTGTTTTACTGCCCAACAAAAAATAAAGTGATCATTTAACATAGGCCTACTTAAATTTCAGCAAAATCTCTACTGATTTGGATGTTAACACACGGACTGATTTGGATGTTAACACAATCATCAGATAAGTGCCCAATTGGGTTACTGGAGA
>CH003217.1:119179-146541 GCA_000149265.1 Ciona savignyi
CGTTGGTCTGTTGCATTCAGTTAAGTTTGGGGATTGGGTGGGGGGTAACTTTGGATTAAACTTTGGGTTAGACTTGTTTTTGAGTTAGAGTTGGATCTTAAATCAAAATTAATAAAATTAAGATATTAAAGTGAAGTCCGGGTAGGGATAGCCACATTTGTTTTAGCAGGGGCATTAGAATAAAGTCGAAAAACTGCTAGGCTTACAGATCAACGGCACTTATTAGTGGTTGTGTAAACCTGGAGTCTCACTTACCGCGAGTTGCAGGGCGATTTCGTATTCTTTACTGGCGGTGAGTTGTTCTATCTGCTTCTCCACCGCGATTTGTCCAATCGACCAAATATGGTTGGTGGATGCCACGAATGTCCAGTTTCTGTGGATATTAATGTATGTCTTGTTTTATCCTCTTGTATGTTCGATCGGTTAGTCTGGCGGTTTAGTGCGATGCCTTTCAACCGAAGGGTTGCAGGTTCAAACTGGTCGCTTCTCGCTTGCTAGTCATTGGGCAAGGCACTTTACGGACATTGCCTGAACCCAGTGGATTAATGGGTTCTACCAAATTAAAGGAACATGTAAATCATACACAACACACTGCAATATCTCTGGTAACCCGACGGTAGGGGCGAGGTGATCCGAAGATTGTCTGTGTGATAACCTCCTTGGTTTTGTAATTCATGGGGATAAACATGAATAGAAACAGAAGCAAATGGAGAAAAGACTTACTTCGATGAACCGCAAGGGGGCATCATGCCCTATGCACATAACTAACTAACATGAATATCATATCGTATCCTATCATAACTCCACCTCCAAGATGCGACAACCCTCGGTTTCGTCATGTCGATGCTTTGAATGAGTCTTTTCGGCTCCACAGTCCTCACTTCGATGTACTTCGGGAGGATGCCGAGGAGGTATGGGGCGTAGTACTCTGTGAATAGTGGTAGATTATTGGGAAAATTGGAGTGATGGAAACCGCTTGGTTAATTAAGGGGAAAATACTAAATGAAGGGAAGGAGGAAAACTGCTGAATTAAACTATGGAGATTACTTATCATCCTGACAGCAGCACTAATCTTAACTCAAGCAGTAACCTAACCCCATCCATAATACCCTAACGCCATAATCTTTATTTTAGAAGGTATTCCTGTTCCCGATGTGTCAGGTTAATATTTGTGCTATGTCATGCACACAGTCGAGTTGTGTCTGTATTTATACTACATTGATAAGAATTAATCATCAAAAACCCATAAGAATTAGGAATGTAGATTATTTATTTATTACACTTCGATGGTTTAATGTTTGATATTGCTCAAATTTTAAACAAAGGTAAAGAATTCTTGGCGCCTGTGCACCATAAAAATAATAACCCCCCACAACTAAATGACCCGTTAAATAATGTAACTCCCAACCACATGACCCATCCACCCCCATGACATTACCCATCCACCCCCCATCACCCACCGACAGCGACGGGGTTATCGGACCAGGTGAATGGGTTCTTGTTGGTAACCTCCCCCTCACTATCGATGAACACACTCGTTTCATCTTTCAGCAGAATAAGCTGATCAACTCCGAGCTTGCCGATCACTGGCTCCATCGACTTGCCTGAGCGCATGCGGTGGAAACAATGAGGTAATTAAATACATAATAAATAAGGTAATTGAATAGCCTACATAAGCGTAAGGTAATTGAATAGCCTACATAAGCGTAAGGTAATTGAATAGCCTACATAGGCGTAAGGTAATTGAATAGCCTACATAAGCGTAAGGTAATTAAATAGCCTACATAAGCGTAAGGTAATTAAAAACAATGAGCGTATAATTGGGTGCATAAGGAAAAAAACAACTTAGCCGAGAGCATTCGGTAAAAATAAATAATTTAATTTCGTACCAGAATAACACTTTAGATAGCTGTAATCACATTACTTAATGGACCACAATAAAGAGAACAGTAAGAGGGGCAGAAAACTTGTAGGTTTATTATGTGTATTTAAGCACTGTCTACACCAAGGGTGAGAACACTTTTTAAATCAAGGGGCAACAAAAATTTCATTCTTAGACTGGCCGGACAAGTGATCAAGCCACCACTCACATATAGTTTGTCACTGTTGATAAAAAATTAAACTAAGAAATACAGTACATTACTGGTTAAAACCAGAAAGCACTGTGGCATCAAGTGACGAACAAAAATAACTCACATTATAATTCAACTAAGACATCGCTATTTAGTCTTGTAACATATTAATAACATCCGGAAGGCCAGAATAAAAGACCCGGCGATCCGTATTTTACCTGCATGCTGTACTTTCTACACCAATAACGGTATGTTTTGACTCTGTTCGGCTGTTCGGAATTCAAATAATTTGGCGGTCAAATATGGCCATATTGTCAGAGAAATGTGGTCTACACCAATAACAAACATACAGTACGAGAGGTCAGCTCAGTTCCCACCTGTAGGGAATAGTTCTCTGATAGCATCGTTCCCGTCGAGTTTTACGATGTAGAATTCCCGTTTAAAACCCATGCAAATGGAGTCTTTGCACCACGCCATAGCTTTAGGGGGTTCTGGCAGCGTGATGTCATTCTGGGGATTAATCTCAGTTAATTACGGCTTCTGTCGCGTTAATGTCGGATAATTGCCCGAAAGGTTTTGGGATTGAAGCTGGCTGATAGTTAACTGATTTTTCTTGGTAAACACAAAGTGGGAAAAGTTTGTGTGCAATCAAGATTAACAAACTATTACATTGCGATACAGGTTATTACATATATACGATGTGTAGAACGTACAATAATCTGTATATAGTTGCAGTTTGCAGAATTATTTACAATTTCCGACTGTTCCTGTTCCTTAGTCCTAATTTGTTTTAACTGTTACAAGAGCAAAAAAATTAATAAAGTAAACTTCAATGCAACATAAATCGAAATATTCAATAAATCGAAAAATTATCATGATGTAAGTTTAAAATTAGCACAATGTGAGTTAAAAATTGTCACAAAAAGTTTAAAATGATCACAATGTAAGGTGTGAAGGGGTCAAGTTACAAGATTAAGTCTTAAATCGAATTCAATACATATCCGAAGTTCTATAAATCGAAATTCTACTCACGTGAAGTTCAATGAAATCTCGATGCTTCCAGAAATAAATTTGCAGTTTCCGCCGAACGACAATACAAAGTCGCAACGCATACGCTGCAACACCTTGTAAGGAAACTTGAGCCTGTGTATGATGGGTTTAAAGTGTATGATGGGTTTATAATTTTATCCAGCACCAGAAAATAGTTTCCGCCAATTTGACAATTGAAAGTATTTTTGTAAATCATTAATAAACCCTAAAAACAAGGGTGTCAGTAAAAAAATGTGGATATTGTTTTAGTTCTTGTTCAACTCATTAAAACTACCTGATTCAGACAATGTCATATTAGTGTCTTAAAACACTAGCTGGGAGTTAGTTTGGTACTTTGGGAAAGCGTTAATGAGCTAAAACGACCAGATGTGGTTTAAATGCAAAGATTCAATTTCAGTTCAACCTTGTGAGCTCAGATGCAAAGACTCAGGTGTTCTCAAATGCAAAAATTTAACCGCCGTGCTTAAATATAAAATTCAATTCAAATACCTCAAGATCAGCGGAGAAGAGGGTGGCACCCTTGGCTCGTTGGATGACGGATATGAGTTGGTAGGAATGCAGGTCATGCACAGATACCACGCCATCTGAAAGGCTGACCAGGATTTTGAACTCAGGCGAAACATAAAGTTGCTGGATTGGTTTTCTGGAAAACGACCGATTCGAACGTTCCAAATCGATGTCAATGTGTGAGGTTCCCATTTTGCGTTTTACCTGAAAAAAAACCTTTTACAACAGATTCTTAAACTAATTGCAGCCTGTTTCAAAACTAATTTCAGCCTGTTCAAGAGACAAGTAGTTTACGGCAGTCTGACAAACCACAGAAACTTTGCTAAGATGTTTTATGCCACACTGAAAAACAGACTTCTGCGCTAAAATACAACAAGAATCTGAAACTGCACAAAGTAAAATACAAATCACCATTCCAGTACTGTAATGTACCTTAAATTGTATTTTACAGTCATTTAGCAACTTGAAGCTTCATGTACCGATACGGTATCTAGGGGACAAATACATATATATATATATATATATATATATACAAATACATAGGGGACAAATACATATATGTACATATACTTTATTAATTTCACCTATTCTTCACTTTTACTATGGGGACAAAATAAAAACAGCATAAAATGCAAATGAAGCTACATTATCTTACATTGTAAACCAGAAGATGTCCAGGTTTTGTGCCAACAAGCAATGTTACATGTCCTCTATTGTTCTGGTTGTTCTCCACACCATTTACATCATCTTCTTTATGATCTTCGCCTGAAACAACAAGTGGGATTTAACATAAATGTCGGTTAGGATAGGATAACATAAAACCGAGCAGTACCGGAGTAAATCACAATTCGGTTTCAGGTCCGGAAAAGAAACTGTGGACGCTATTTTTATAGTACGGCTAATTATTGAAAAGGCCAAAGAACACAATGTTAATCTACATCTAAACTTCATAGACTTCAAATCAGAGTTTGACACAATTTGGAGAGAAGCTCTGTGGAAAATCATGTTGCACGTTGGAATTCCTCGAAAGGTAGTTACTCTCGTTAGAATTCTTTACAATGACACAACATGCACTGTGATGGACACCAAACAGATTTCTTTCCAGTAAACATTGGCGTCAAACAAGGGTGCATAATGTCACCAATGCTCCTCAACATATTCTTGGACTATGTTCTGAGAGAGGTGAAAAGTCTGGACTCGCACTTTGATTTCAATGACTCCATGTTGATTGACTACCGATACGCAGATGACACAAACACTATATCTGATGTATTTGAAAAGCTACAAATAGCCACCTCTGAACTGTCGAAAGCTTGTCGAAAGTGGGGGCTCAAAATAAACCCATCCAAGTGTGCTGTCTTATCAGCAGAGAATGGCCGAATTCAGCTAGAAAACGACACTATCCCAAACGTAGACAGATTTAAATATCTCGGAAGCATAGTTCCTGAATGTTTGGCAGATATAAGGAACAGAATTTCGTTGGCCTCTCAGGCATTTGGTCGCTAAAGATCGAACACATATCAAGAAAACTGAAAATACAACTGTACCGGGCTTTAATTCTGCCGATAGCAATTTACGGCGTCGAAACGTGGAGCACCACCTTATCTGACATAAACTCATTGAAAGTTTTCGAAATAAAGTGCTTGAGAGCAATTCTCAATGTAACCAGACGTGATAGGATCAGGAATGTAGACCTTAGGAAAATCCGATGTCGTCAATGCAAGACGCTTGCGTTGGTTTGGACACGTTGCACGAACCTCGGAGTCGAGCCTGATCAATCTAAGCTTAAGGTAAGACTTTCAAAGCAAAAGGCGAAGAGGACGTCCACGCAAGAGATGGAGCGAAAACATCCGAGATCTATGCGGCATCCCCCTCGCAACGGCTGAACGAAGGGCGAGAAACAGAAGCAAATGGAGAGAAGACGTAGTTCGATGGACCGCAAGGGGGCATTATGCCATATGCACGTAACTAACTAACTAACTAGGATAACATAAATGTCGGGTTAGCTTAGCTCACTTGCTCTTATTTCTTCCTATTCTGCAAACAGTACTAGATATTAGGATATGTAACAATATAGACTTGATGAACGCTGAAAATTGCACACTGAAGATGATTAAAGCTATAACGACGATTTGTGTAAACCATCCTATTTCCATTATACATTAAGGTTGCATAGTTTCTTATTGTCCTTTTAATATTTAGTGCTTCAAAGCACATAAGATATTTAACTGTATGCAATGTGGCTCCATTTAAAACTCATGAACCAAATGTAAAGAATATATTGGAGGAAATTGTGGCAAATCTCGAAGAAATGTCATGAGTGCATGACCTTAGTGGCGAGTGCACATATATCAAGCAATAAAATTCTGCGTCCAACAGTCGAAAAAAAACAAAAAAAAAACATTACCAACAACCCTAGCACAATGAGTTTTATAAAAACATGGTGTGTATTCAGGCAATATTAAACTGAGTAAAAATAAGCTAAAAAAAGGCCAAGAAACGTAAAAATGAAAGTGTTACTGGTATCTAGTCAATGTGCCTCTAGTTCTATTTTAAAAATGTGTATATTCTATTTTAAAAATGTGTATACATATCAATAAGAAACCAAATGACACAACTTAACCCTTTAAAAACGAGATTGTTTTTGCGCAGTTTGCGTGTTTTGACCGAGTCCGCTTTGTAGTTCTCTAGCGCCTCTCGTGTTATAGTTAGAGCAAAATGTTCAACACTAGAGTTGTTCGAAATAAAATTTCCAAAATTTCTAAAATTTTTATTTTTTGATGACGTCACTATCTTTGCGTCCACGTCATATTCTTTCTTATACAATGTTGTAGTTTTTGATTTGTTTACAATAGAGTCTAACTTACTTTTACAAAGTTACTCAAAAACAAATTTCCTACAATTATATTATACTTTTGGTTTTATGAAGTCATCAAAATAATATTACGTCACTAATTTCATGTTACAGGTCCACCCATCCCAAAGTTTGTTTTCGTTTTTTTTTATTATAAGTAATGTTAGAATAGAAATTTAGATTACTATAAAGTACACATTTCTTTTTCTTACTAATTTTCTTTGAAATAAACTATAAATAAAGTGTTTGAACCAAATTGCGACTATAACTATAAAGATACTCAAAACCCCCCCAAAATGTAAAAAAAATACAGGTAAGATCACATCCGGGACATCCCAAGAAGCGAAACTGATTCTACTGCCATAGACACATTAAATGAAACGCACATTTTGGGCGTAGTATTAGAAAAAAAAACGTTTTTAGTGAGACTTCCCCCTCAAAATTAGACCAAAAAAAGTCATAAAATTCAACTAAACTTTCCTTAAAAATTTCAAATGCAAAGTTATGTTTATTTTTGTATTTTTTAAAAGATATATCATATAGCTTTCCAAAGAGACCAAACTTTAGCAGTTTGGATAAGAAATTTTGGAGATTTTTTATTTTGAATGAGCACATGTCAAAAAAGCCAAATTTGGTCTTATCGTTTCTAAAGGGTTAAAATGTACCATACTTTCCGAACTGGTATGCATGGAGTCATAGGACAATGTCTCAGCCAATACAAAAAATGAAAATAATGTTGGTCTCACAGACTGCCATTTTACCATACATAATTAATTACTAATATTGATAAATAATTAATAAATCCAACACATAATTATCAATATTGTACCTAATATGCACTTTACATTGTGCCCTACAGTGTACACAGTGTACCTAATATTGCAGGTAACTTTGTACACATTAAAAATTACTAATATTGTTTACATTGAATAAAAATGAGTATTCAATTTTAAAACCAGAACAAACAGTCCCTCAAAACAACTTATATGAATTGCAAAATGTTTAAAAATACGTAGCAGTATTTTAATATCACATTCTAATATAAATAAATATGTGTTTGGGGCAGGGTAAAATATAATTTGAATAGTTTGAGTGAGCAGTTTTTCTCCTTCCCGCTTTCCCTCCTATCAGTGTTGCCCCCAAATGTTTAAAAATAAGTATCTTAATACCACATTCCACTATATAAATAATATGTTTACCCCAACACGCAATGCTCTCAATCGCAAGTGGTAATCGCTTCAGCACATCAATGGCTTCGTATGCATCGTGCATATTTCCGTGAAACAGATCTTCTATTTTTATATCAGGATTGGCATTAATTTTCTATAACTACTTTAAACTTCTGTATTGGTACATATACACTTGACTATAACTTAGTTATTTAATACGTATGGCAGTGAATTACGTCAGTAAACTCTAAACTGCAACAACCAATTTTAAAAAAATATATATTTTATGACTTTATATTATTCCTTTTTGGGGATTTCCCGTTAAATCGAGAAAACCTACTTATTAAGTCAGAAGAGAGTTGTATTTGAGAGATTATGGTAATTGTGTAAAAGCGGAAATAAACAACCCAAACACTCAATAAAATCAAAAAATAGTGTTACAAACTGTGTATTTTCTTAAATCACTGTTTTTAATAAAATAACATATCTGTGTTACGTTTAATTTAAATCGTAACATTCAATTTCTCTCTCAAAACTTCAAGAAGGAAAACTTCAGAAACAACAAAATTAACAATTCCAACGACAAATCCGACAAAAGTCATTTCATCTTTCAGTAGTTCTTCATTTAAGGATTTAGGATATGTAGATATTTGATCATACGAATTGTTACGCTGCATGTTTTCACCGTTAATATTCGCCACGTGTTCAATATTTGTGGCTGCGTTTTAGGCGTGGATTCTAATCAAAACGACAGAAACATTTTAGCATGTCCGTGTCCGACCGAGGTTTTCAAAGAAAAACGCACTTTCTCTTCTGGACTGATCCACACCAAACCGTGTTTAATGCAATCTACACGTTCTCGGTCGGACGACAATAAACATGATTCCAGAAATTGTGTGTGCTATTTTTCTTCGTCATATTTTTTGTCATATGGGTTTAATATTCTGCAATATCGGCATGTAGGTTTAATTGCTAAATGTTACATGTAACATTACTATGTGTATAACATTACATTACTATAACATTACATTACTATAATAGCTGTTTTCTTTAACATCCATTTAAACTTTTTACGGGCGCAAGGCAAAACATCTTTGTGGTGGGAATCCAGATATACTTTCCTGTTTTTGACAGCTCAGTTGATGAATCGTTTCCTGCGTGTCTCAGAACGCTTGGCATGTCTTGTGAATAAAATGTGTTTCCTGGTATAATTCCGATATAGGCAGTTATTAATTCTCCATTGATAAGGGACTAAGAAAGGACATCGTTTAATTGATCGATTCCCTCACCTATTACCCATCTTTAACCTATAACTAACCTATGCACTGAATGGTGCATTAACCTTTGCGGTACGTCGCGTTGATTACATAGATACATAGGATATTGGGAAAGGAAATGAATCATCTAACGTCCAATACTACTAATTAACCCTACTGAAATAAAAGCGCTGATACAGAATAGGATATTCATGTTTATCTCGTGAATGGGGGACATTAGGACTTGCGTAATCGTCAAAACACCTCGCACCTACCGTAGGTTTACCGGAGCTATTGCAGTGTGACGTTTTTTTCAATTTGGCCATTATTTCACTAGGTTCAGGCAATGTCTGTTAAGTTCCTTGCCCAAGGACACAGCCGATTTCAGGCTTATAAAATAGTAACAAAGATATCAAAAGATTACTTTGGTATTGTACTAATACCGTCGAAAACATTAAGAAATTTACCACTGAAAGAATTTGGTTTGTTAGGTGGTTTAATGCGTCGCCTTTAGATTATAAAAGCTTAGAGGTTTGAAACTGGTCGCTAGCAAGTTGCTCGTCTCCTTGGGTAAAGTACATTAGGGGCTATCGCTTTAACCGATGCATTAATGAGTTGTACGAAAAGTGAAAGAACTTCACAGGCATCGACAACACACTAAACTAGCTTTACGAAGCCAATTGTTGTCGCGAGTAATCGGATGGTTACTTATAATTACGCTTTCTGAGTATTTCCAGTTCAATTTTGACTATTTCCTATGTAAAATGCCCCTTGCTTTTTCCTATTCACAGGAATAAAACACAATAATTTACTATTTTAAACTATTCACTGGTATACAGTGAAGATGATACAAACAACGTGTCTATGCTGTTTGAACATTTAAAACTTGGTAGAGGTTATCAAATCATTTTTTATATATCGTGTTACTAATGCATTACCCATAAATATTGTAATGCCACCTCTCCCTATACCCTTTATATAACGTAGCGCTTCTAATTACGCTGTAAATTCACCTTACTTCATCATTAACAGCAACACAAAGGTTATCGGATTGAAAATGCGTGTATTGTATTATATTTATTACACCGCTAAGTATCTTCCTTGGTTTTGTTCGGCCTCATTCTCATTATCAAATAGTTCTGAAATTAAATCTATGGTTATGTGGTTGACATTATTTGCAACAAATATGGACACCTTGTATAACTCCATAAGGCACGTCATGAAGATCACGATATCCTTCGACGGTATCCATGGCTATCATAAAAAGTACCAACGCGAGCATAATAAAATGTGCTTTGTTCATCTGCAAAAATATCATCGTCAGATTGGGCAACAATCAAAGGAGTTCTAACCGTCCTATACACTCTTATTTAACCCCAGAACTAACCTTAGCTATAACAACAACTCTAACACTAACCCCAGCGCCCCATCTATATTTTGATGATCATTTCTCTCCTTTAACCTTTCCTTTCATTCAGTTTTTCCCATCAGAGTTCACAATTCCCCCTTTTCCTCATTTTGATTCCCCCGACCCTCACCTCGCATTAAAACTAATCGGTTCAAAGTCTAATGCTGGATCTAATTACTTTTCCATTTACTAGACTACGTCAGAAAAATAATTATTATGCGACATCCTTACCTTTCTTTGGATAATATTCTGGAAAATCGGTTTAATTCAGAAGGGGTGTTAGAAATATGCGTTTAGTTTCTTTCTTTTGTCACATCTAAAGTTAAGCGATATCCTGTCTCATTGTGGTTTAGGAAAAGGGACGAAACCATATGATAGACAGGATATATTAAAATGGCTATGAATGTAAGTCCATCAGAGCAGACGTTCTTCAAAATGATGTTGTAGCCTAAAGTGTTGTTTTCGGCTACGATTTTAGACATCATCAGCACTACACACTTAAGCTTTAAATGGCATGTTTCAACTAGTAATGTAAGTTGAAATTTAAAATCTTCAAGGTATTGGCTTTTGTAATAGTGGTTTGTGCACGATGTTGTTCAACAAGGAAATTTGTACTTTCGTGCATCTCTTGAAGCATAAAATCAAAACACTTTTCATTTAACTCCTCTACTTGAAAGTGGGAAAAGACGGAGAAGTTATACAAACAGCCAACACTCAGATTACAGGTCGAATGTTTACGGGGATAACCTTGAATATCCTACTTTTTGTACAATCGTGTGGCCGTATGGTTAGCGCGACCGATACGTATAACGACTACTATATAAAAAAAACTATCCTAGTGCTAAGCCCATCATGGTTTTGAAACGTGGCTCGGTAAAAAAAACTATTTTAAAGAACGTGCAAAGCAGATTGTGGAAGAAATTTGTTAATTTCTATCCCTGTAGTAATACAGGATTCCAGACAGTTATTTTGTGCCCTGTAATCATTCCCGCATGTATGTATTCATCATTTACTTTGGTATGATACATTCTTTGCATGCATTTCGTGCTATAGAATGTGCTACTAAACCAGACCCTGGCTAAAGCTCATCGCTAATAAAAAAAACCGGACCGAAATAATTGTAAAGCCGAATTGATTAATACAATAATCCCTATATATAAATCAGTTTTAGTAGTAAACGCATATAGGGTTCGAAACTTCGCAATAAAAAACAAAAACAAGAAACCGGAGTCGGACAGTGTATTGGCTGGTTTATAACGCGCATAAATGGAACTAGACACCAAGCAAGACATGCCGAATAAAGTGTTATAACATTGCGGCCACGACTTAGAAAACGTAGAAATCAAAATAAATAACGAACTTTTATAGAATTATACTGCAACTGAATATAGAGTGCGTGCGGAAAGATGTGTGGGTGGGGGGGGGGGCAGTTTAGAAATCCTTGTATTCCGAGGTGTCGGCTCGTTCTGTGCGTTCTAGGGGTTCATGCGGGGCTGGGATGCGCAGATCAGGTTGGGGCTCAACCCCCCATATTTCCCGGGCGTATTCGGAGATGGTGCGGTCGCTGGAGAACTTTCCAGAAGCCGCGATGTTGGCCAAACACATCTTCGTCCACTGCTCTGTATCCTAAGAGGAGAGTAAGGTTACAAAGTCGTTTCAAAGATGCTATAGTTTATACGCCAACGCTATAACCCTGGGGAAAGGTACCGTTATAAAGATTCTTTAGGGATGTTGAGGTTTATTCCGTGAATGGGAAAACACAATGGGTATAATCGTCGGATTGCCTCACGATTACGTAGGAGGCGTTATCAGACGAGCAATCGTCGTTTTACCTCGTGCGCAGTTAACTGTAACACCTCGAATGTTTAAGTTTAAATGCTACAAAATTAAACAACTGGGTTAAAACTTTAGCCCTGGTTCTATTTCTCGGCAAGTTTTCATCCATTTTATAGAATTTACAGCACTGAAAGCGTATTGTTTCATTTCTGCGGACACGAAATTGCAACTAACCCAAACCATTTCACAGAATACCACATGTCCACAGCCGAGGAAGTCACATACAAAAATAACCGAAACCCGACCATTTTTACAGAAAACACATGCCCACAGCCTAACCAACCTTAAAGGCTTCACTGACGCGATCCTGGCACTCGACGTATGACTGGAAGTCGGCCAGCAGTTTGAAGCGATCGTGGTTGATGAGATTATCGACGAAGTGCTGGAACTGGTCGGGCTCCAACGGGCTGAAATAGCCCGACGAAATCTGATCGAGAGCCGTCTTCAGTTCCGGCACGCTCTCGTAGAAGCTGCGAGCGTTGTAGCCGGATCTGTGGTGGTGAGAGGGAATGTTTAAAACGGTTTCATGTCAAAATTTGTTGTAATTAACATTAGGAGTGAAGTGTTAGAACAGAAACTGTCGGGCAACAAAATAAATAACACTTTTCATGTCGAACATTTTTGTGTGTAACACCAGGCGTGCAGTGTTAGAAAAGAAAACTAACATAAGCAATTTCAGTATGCCGGTTTCCACTTAATTTTTTTAACAAAAATCCGGATCTGTGGTGATAAGAGGGGATGTTAAAAACTGTTTTAATGTCAAAATTTTTTATGTGTAACATCAGAATGCAGTGTTAGATCAGAAACTGGCTGAGACCATAAGCAAATTCAGTATGCAGGTTTCCACTTATTTTTATCAACAAAAAACATCCTAAAAATAAAATACATTTCCACATCAAAAATACACCAGGAGTGGTGTTAGAATGTTAAATAACAGTTGTGCCGGTTTCCCCTTATTTTTTTAAGTCCTTAAGTAAACATACGACAATCAAGTAAAATCCATTTAAGCTTCAAGTATTTTTAGGCTTTTTCCGCCAAGGATAAAGGAAAACCAAATAACCAACCCAATTTACACACCCATCAACCCCAGATCAATAACCTATCACCCCCCTCTCTCCCCCTAACCCTTCACTCCTCTTAACCGATCACTCCCCCCCCTCACCCTTTACCCCTCCCACTCACCGATCCAGCTCTTCCACCTCATGAACCTTCATCCCGAATATGAAGATGTTCTCGCCTCCCATCTCCTCAGCCATCTCCACGTTGGCACCATCAAGTGTACCAATCGTCAGCGCCCCGTTTAACTGGAAGGGTTGGGTCAAGGTTTATTTATGCCCTTATGCACATGGTAGAGCCAGCTTCATTTCTTCATTAAAGTAGATTTTTAGTTTTTAATAAAAAAAAAATTTATTTTTTAAGTTTTTTTATATGATGGTTTAAGGTAACCCATTAAGCCACTTGGTTCAGGTAACATCTGCTAAGTGTATTAAGTGCATTACTTTTTAGTTTGCAGTGGGTTTCGATCTTGCCACCTATTGAAACAGAGCACTAAGAAGATGTCTATATGTGTCTATAGTTAGTAGCCCCGAGTTAATCCCGCAACCTTTCGGCTCCCAACCCAATGCATTGAGGTAACCATATGGAAAATCTAGCATCTCTATGTAAATAAACAATAGATCCAAAACCGTACCATGAATTTCATGTTGCCAGTGCCTGAAGCTTCAGTACCAGCGGTAGATATCTGCTCGGAGAGATCGGCTGCCGGGATCACTTTCTCTGCCAGTGATACTCTGGGAAATAAAAGGGGGGTTAAGTATGGGGGTCATATCCTAGAGTACGTTGGATAGGGGGCTCAAACCCTGGAGCACATAAGTGGGGTGAGTGACACCAGTAATACTCTAGGTAAAAATCACAGGGGGTTAGTAACAAGGGGGTAAGAAACCTAGTAGAACACAAGTGGAAGGAGCGTCTTATTTCTCAATATTTATATTGATTTTGACTACACAGCAAGTGATATGCATGTCGCTTTCTTCAATACAGAATAAGAGGATTTTCATTAAAATAGGTTTTCTATTTTAGCTCCATCCTTAGTTAGGTTTTTTAAAAGCTTTACTGATTCTGCAATGCTAGTCTACGGAAATACAGAATTCTTGCAAAACCTTCCACCCACCTGTAGTTTTCCAGGTAGACAATTTTAAGCTTGTCGCCGACTATTGGGTCGTTGTTGACCATGGAAGCAATACTGTTAATGAGTTTGATGATCATCTTCGCTGTGTGGTAGCCTGGGGCAGCCTGTGGGGTGATGGGGGTTATGTGACCTGACCGGTAGTGCAATAAAGAACAGCAAACAAACTTTATTCCAAGAGTCGATAAATGCAATAAACAGAGAAAAATCGCCCAAAATGTTAATTAAAATAAAATGGCCAAAACATGGGGGATTCCATTTACATTTTCATGTGAGTGGCTTAAAATAGACCCCAGAATGAAGGTGGCTTAAAATCTACAACAGAAATGTAATGGGGTTTACATATTTAATTTCAAGAAAGGGGCATTATAAGTTGTCGACAAAATGTAGAGAGCTTGGCTTAAAGATTAACCAAAAAATGTAAGGGGTTAAAATAGATGCCATAAATGTAAAGGGCTTAACTTAAAGATAAACCCAAGAAATGTAAGGGTTTTAACCCAAGAAATGTAAATATATCCCATTAATGTTGAGGGCTTAAAAATAACTGCCAATATGAAGGGTACTTAAAAAGGTTGGTTATTCCATAACAACTTGTACCTTGCCTCCAATCATAACCGTGCGTGGGACAAAATCCTTGTTAGGGTCGGCTTTTATTCGATTGTACATCACCACCATGTGGATGGCGTTCATCAGTTGACGTTTGTATTCATGGATCCGTTTTACCTGGGGGGAATGGGGGCTTGGGTTCAAATGGGGGTTGGGTTTAAATGGTGGCACTTTTTCGGGGTGACTTAATAAAATATAGTATAATATAGCCGACTTGTACGTATAAAATTGAGCTAGTGACGAGGGTTTAGCTGTCATTGGTTTAAGGAAAGTAAAAAATGTTAGGCTATGTTGGTCTTTCATGATGTTTGTTATAGGTATATTTAAATAGTTGAATCCATCTTCTTTTTATAATGTGCAATTTGACAGGCAACTTTGGAAAGGTAAAAAATGGAAAAATGTTGGGATGTGGACTTATGATGCTTTTTTAAGGGTTTCGACAGACTCTTATGGAGACTTAATACAAAAATTTAAGGTGCTATTTGTATGACAAATTGGCAAATTTCTTTCCTTTCTAAAACCCCTTTAACGTCATCTCACTTAGGTGTGGTTTAAAAATGTTTAACAGTGTAAAAAACATTAAAAAAGGACCTCCAAAAAATGATGACATAATCACCCCACATTTTTCCACAATAACCCACCTGCACGTCGAACATTGATGCTGGGTTCACTTTGATTCCCCATTCCTTCTCTATGAACCCTGCCAGCTTCATCTTGTTTTCCTGGAACAATGGGTATTGTTCGTCAAAAATGAGCAAAAACAGGTTGGGAGAACAAATATTATGAAAATGACTTTTAAACTGGAATATCGTCGAAATGGGGTTAATTGTACGGTCATTAACAGGTCGTAATACATGAAATTGTGTACACCCAGTGATAGGTTCAAGAGGTTCGCATGGGTTCGATCAAACCAGTTCTTGGAACGTCGGGATAATCACCGATCCGATTCTTGCTTTTTTAAAAACATTAGACCTTTTAGGGAACCAGTTGTTAGTAAGTACCATACAAAAGAGAATATGTGCTTAAAATTTCGAATTCCATCACTGTGTACACACCGTCGAAAAAGATTTCCTGCCTGTAGTTATTTCATAAAAAAGAATTTCTTGAAACAATTCAACTACATTTTCAAACAGTGTAATTTAAAGCAAAAACAGGACACCTATATCGGTAGTGAAATAAATACTCCATAACAAGACATTCATGTCGGGACTTGTGTATTAATGTAGCAGTTTCGGTCAAACACTCAATTAGTCATTAGCGGTTTTTATATTTCACCCACAGTTATAAATACCTGTTTCACTTGGTTGATACTCCTAATAAACGCAGGATTGTCAATAAGTGGGGTCAACTCTCTTAGTTGATCCAAGTTCTTTGGCCAGTCTTCCCCAATTTTCTACAAATTGGATCAGTTTAAATAGGGCATGCATGTATCTCGCTTAGATTACAGCAATACACTATTATACGGATTGCTTTTACGAAACTTTTCACAGAATTTATTAACTTTTTCAATTTTCTACAAAATATTTTAGTTTAAACCACTCAGGTATCGAACAGTAGATCACCGCAATACACTGTTATACTAATTGCTTTTACCCCCAATTTTCTACAAAATTTATTAATTTCATGACTTGATTTAAGTATATTTAAATGAAGGTTCTATAGGGTTTCAACCAACATAGGTAGACAGATGCAAAGATTGCTTTAAAGCAGATTAAAACAGCTGAGCTAAAGTTACAGGAATTTGGAGTCTTACTACAAATTGTATGATAAATACAGCATAATATTTTTAAAGCTACTTTAAAGAGCCTGGGACAACAAAATGGTGGTAAAATATGTACCCGCTTTGACCCCCGTGACATTTTTAAAGCTATTTCATAACATGTCACATGATTGACTGGACTTTAACCCAATGGCAAAAGTAAGGACACAAGTTAAGAAAATTAAAGTTGGAAATATACACCAATTTAAATCTAATAACTCCCTTCGCGTTTTGACATTGATGAAGATAAAGTTGGAAAATAAACCAATTTTATTGTCCAAATTAAGAAAAACTAGCAGGTTCTACTGTAAATTCCATTCACAAAAATAACACTGGAAATATAATATTGGAAAATCCAAAATTAGAAAAACATGTAGTTTCCAAATCACCTCTGCGATTAGATCCGCCAACCCCGGGTTACAGAGCAACAACCATCGTCGAGGGGTGATCCCGTTTGTCTTGTTCTGGAACTTATTCACCTCACCCATCTTCTCAGATAGCTCCACAAAATCCTTAAACCTGGGGAAGTATCGGTAATGGTTGGACAGTTTAGATATCGGAAGGGATGATGTTGGCCAAAAAGAAAAAAAAGTTAAGTTAAAAAGGTGTTAAGTGTTCTGTCAGTTCAAAATTAATGATTCACTAACATCTTTAAAATAATTATTTAGTTATTTCAAAGTTCTTGTCGATAAATTTACTTTTTTTCGTAAAACAAGAGGCTTCCATGCTGTATTTGCGTGGGTTTTAGTTGGTTTTATATATATATATTGGATTAATTTCAAAATGAAACGTTTAAATTGGGTTTGGTTGGTACTGTATGCAACACGGTACAGCCACTGCTGCAGGAATCAAGTTAACCACACATCTAAACAGCTGTGGTTGAACTCAGCAGTTCACCATCCTCACTATGGAATGTGTGGTTCAATCCTACACTGCTGAAAATTGATCACACAAATTCATATAACAAAAAGCTGTCCCCAAAGAATATTTGTATACATTAGGAAAAAACACTGGATTAACCCCATGTCCCCATCTTATAAAAAGACTTCAGGGGTGACAGTAAAGCTCATTCAGTTAATCAAAAAAAGACTCGGTAATAAAAAGACTTCAGGGGTGACAGTAATATGTGGCCAGTTAGCTCATTCAGTTAACCAGTCGAGTGTCAAACCATCAGCCGGAAGGTTGTCGCATTGAAACCAGCCGCTAGCCTAGCTTAAACCAAAACTGTATAGAGATGTATCCATTGTATTTATTGCAATAGTAGGTGACCACATTAACGGCACAAGTAATCCGATGATTCAAGAGTTATAATGCTTTATATTTTATCTGGGAGGTAAGGTTCGTTTATTCTTAAAGAATGGCATATTCTCTGAGCTAAACTTGTTATTTTTTGCTAAGAAATAATGGATTATTTTCTTCTAATTATGAACTACCCACCAACTCCGAAAAACACAAACCCCTAAAAACACCAACCCCTAAAAACACCAACCCCTAAAAACACCAACCCCGAAAAACACCAACCCCGAAAAACACCAACCCCGAAAAACACCAACCCCGAAAAACACCAACCCCAAAAAACACCAACCCCGAAAAACACCATAGCTCGCCCGAAAAACACCAACCCCGAAAAACGCCAACCCCGAAAAACGCCAACCCCTAAAAAACACCCAACCCCCCACTTACACTGAATCCTGAATGATCTTCGAGTGGATAGCGGCGACCCCGTTCACTGCGTGCGATCCGACGATGCACAGATGGGCCATGTTGACCCGCTTCTCGCCATCCTCTTCCACAAGCGACATCCTCCTCAGCCGATCCATATCTCCCGGGAAGTGCTTGCTGATGTTCTGGTGGGTGATGTTGGGGGTTAGGTGGGTACTCTGGGTTCATATTCGGGGATACGAAAATGCAGGAGACATTATAACAGGACAATGGGCATAAACCTTGCTTTTTATTTTTTCTTCTAAATTTTTGTTTTAATTTTTTTTTATGAGTTTTTCTTTGACAACAGGGTTTTTAACATAAATTTTAGCACGAAAGGTCAAAATTATCCTTTCAAATTTGTTTTGACAAAGGGAATATATATTTTAATTTGGGGTCAAAGCCTATGTTTTTAATTTTCAGTCCACACAGCCCGACTGACCTCTATGTGCTTCTGATTGATGATGTAGATGATCTCGAGATGCCGGGGCAACATCTCTCTCGAGGAGGTGCACCGGCCATCGTTCGAGCGCTTCGGGCAGCACCGTGTGGTTGGTGTAGGCGCACGTGTTGACCACGATCTTCCACGCGCGATCCCATTCCATCTCCTCGATGTCGATGAGAAGCCGCATCAACTCCGGGATCGCAAGGGACGGGTGGGTGTCGTTCAACTGGATTGCAACCTTTGGGGTAGAGGGGGTAGGATGGTTAGGACTAATTTTAAAATAAACTATATAGCGAAGGTGGGGGGAAATAAGAGATTTAGGGTTCTATGGGGGTATGGTAGAGAATGGAAAACAAATGTGGGGCGGGTGGGTCTTGTTTAACTGGATTACAACCTATGGGGTTTGGAAGTGTGAAAATTAGTGAATTCATGGGGGCTACGGTAGGTACAGGGGTATATGGGTGGGTGTCGTTTAAATGGATAGCAACCTATGGAGTACAGGAGTAGGGGGTTAGGACGGTAATTTAAAAAATGACCTTAAACGGGGTATGGGAATTAGGGGGAGGGTGGGTGTCATTCAATTTGATAACAACCTATGGGAAGGATGAGGAAAATTAAGTATTCAATGTTCTATGGGGGTAAGGGGGTTAGGGTGGAGATTGGAAAACAAATGATTTAAGGGGGAATATAGGAGTCGTTTTAGCAACCTAAATTGGGAAGGGGAGGCCGTTAGACTGATTTTAAAATAGAATGAAGATTTTAAATTAAAGGGAGTAGCATATGGGGTTGGAGTAAAGAAAATAAGAGATTTAAGAAAGAAAGTGGGGTTAGTGGAAGATTTAAAAAACACGACAATTTATATAGATGACAGGGCAATAAGGGTTAGATCGAAATCCCAAGATGCTACAGCAAACAAAAAAATCCAATAAATAATCAGTCTATACATAGTTTAAATTGCTATTTATTAACAAATTACAATTATCAAGCGAATAAGAGGGCATTTAAACTTACTTTTTCATTTATATTAGAATGTGGAGTTTTACTTAAAATCAGTTCTACTTTACAACTACAGCACAAAAATATAGAAAACAAAAATTTAAAATTTCAAGTAAACACCTCCCCCTCCGTCAAATTTAATCTGCGTAATTTTAATCAATTTATAAAATTAGGCAGTTTGCAAGCAATCAGATGATTAATATTCCATTATCCACTTCCTGGTAATAATGGTGGCAGTTAACATTGTGGTGTGCCCTTGGTATGGAATACTTGATGCAATTACAATAGATAAGTGTTTATTCCCAAGGGGAAGGCTGTACTTAAGATCACGTGGTTAGAACGAGTTGAGGTTATTATCCAATTTGTGTTCGTTGAATCACTTAAAATAGGTTTTCCAGAATGTTTTTAGATTTGTGTGTATAACACATGGAAAGGCAATTTACTGTGATAAAGCTTACAGACTTTACCATTGTACAGTACCGGTGCTCTGTTTATTGTGAATAGATTTAGATAAATATTGAGTTTGAAATTTTCTAGTCGGTTATATAATTTTAATTTTAAACTGATGAAGCAAACAAATTTCGATTCAATTGATCGGTAAATGTTTCTTTGACAAATATATTTATATTCCAATAAAACTTTGAAACCCACCAGTAAATTTTTCACTTGGACAATGCTTAAAAGGTTGGCAACTAGGGCTGCAAAAAATTAACGGTTAATCGTCACGTCAAATTTTAACCGTTTAACCAATTTTTAACAACTCTTTGAACTCTTTATCTGTTCGTTTGTTGATAAAACGCTTGCTTTCATGACATGAAATGAAATACCTGACTGACAACCGTAAAAAATGTGGGATGGCAACATACAAAATATACCACTCAGGTTTTTTCACTCATTAAGATATTTTTTACAATGTGTTTACTTTAAAAAAAAAGAATTTGTGGCACAGAATCCTTAAAATCGCAACCTATATAACACACACGTTTATTCATATTTTGAAACGTTACTTTACCGCCCACATTTAATTGGGCGTAATTGCGTTTTAATAATCTTCAAATAGACATAACTCCATTCACAAGTTGGTTGTTTCGTTATTACGTAATATAAGCAACCATTCACACGTCGATTGTTTGATTGGCAACGTAATATAAGCAACCGTTCACACGCTGATTGTTTGGTTTTTAACTCAATATTACGCATTACAATCAAAGTTATACTATGTGTCTTAAGGTGACGTTTAAAAAGTATAAAGTAACGCATAAATAAGACCCGATACTGCCGGTAATCACGCGCGTTGTTTCTTTGCTGCCCTTATACGGCTGCCTAAACTTTTTTTCCCAAAAACGGTGCCGATTTGATGGTAGTTTAAAGAAAATCGGTTAACGGTTAACCGATCATTTTTACATCAGTTAACCGTTTTTTAAATTAACCGTTAATTCGCAGCCCTATTGGCAACTATTTAATAAATTGGATTTAATATTAACTATTTAATAATAAAGATAAGAGACAGAAGCAACGCACCTTATCTGGGAAAGCATCAAACGAGGTCCGGATTGGGTCGCGACATCCGAAAATGGACGACTTGAATCTGCGGATGATATCTTGCAACGTCGCACACACAACAAAGTATTCTTGCTTTAAACGCAACTCCTTACCCTCAAAGAACTGCGATTAAATGGGGGTTTAGGGAGGAAATCTAATGTATAGAGCTTAATACATTACCGGAAGTTACCGTACTGGAAGTGCTGGCAAATTTAATCGTATCTTTTTAAACCGCTGTGGTGTTGCATGGTTGATGCGAATAAAGAACACATACATGCCAGAATGTACGCAATATCACTATGTTTAATAAAATCCAGTTACACTGTTTAATATAACATGTTTTATTATAGCTCTGGTTAATCCAGCTAGATATCCCAATGATAGGCAAACTGCATTCCCATTTTCACGATTCAGGACTCCCAGTCAAATGAATCAACGGACATTTTATGCCTACATTACTGGTTCCTGTGTAACAAAGTACCATACCCATACCAATACAATTTTATCGTTTTTTGTTACCACAATTAGGCTTAGTTCAACCAGTAATTTACAAACAGCATAATATTACTGGTTCATTAACCATAGTGGCTGGAAAGGTCAAATATAAAACGTTATCAATTCTCCCAGGTTTGTGCCAGGCTTGTATATTTATACTTCCAACTTGATACACATGAATCTCATGCCCATAGGCAATTTGCTAGAGATATAGATATGGGTGGTATGTTTATATATAAACAAATCCTTCCAAGTCTTAAAACAGGTGGTGCAAGTTATCTTTCAACAGGCAGACTTTGTCCCAGCTAATACAACAGACATTACAGTACACTGTACATAACATACCGTGCCCAGGTTAAAATTATTAGTGCAAATCTAATGTAATATCAAATAATTTTTATTAAGTGTTTTCCAAAACCAGTAAAAAATTACATCAGTCGGTGTTTTTAATAAACCCAATTCATGCCACGGAAATATTTTAATAGCGATCTTTTTACTGTAATTAATAAACCTTGCTCAGGTAAAAATGATTGGTGCAATACTAACTATAATATTCAATCATAGCATCATAAGAGTTTCCAAAACCTGATTTTTTACTTGGAATAATTACATGCATGTTGCATGGTACAGAAAATAGCAGCTAGGCCAGGATTGTCAAATTGTCAATTCAAACCATGAATCTTAATACACACAAACTTACGTTATCATTAGGATATAACACTCTTGAAATATTCTCGGCCAAATTGCGGTCGCAAACGGCTTGAATGTAGTCTCCAGTGTTAACTGTAGATGTCAAGTTTAATTTCAGGTTTACTTGGCAAAGTTTAATGGTTTAAGATAAGTTGAGATTAAATCTGCTGCAAAATCAATATATTGTTAACAGAAAATAAAAGATAAAAGCTTAAAATCAATATTTACAATTAAACTCCGTACACACAAGCGTGAAATTGTTTTGTTCTTAAGAGTTGGACAAGTTCATCAACTTGGTAAAAACGTGCACGATTTCATATTGTACATATTGGGTAAAAAGTGAATAAATGATACTTATTGTACATATTGGGTAAAAAGTAAATAAATGACTACTTATTGTACATATTGGGTCAAAAGTGAATAAATGACTACTTATTTTACGAATTGGTTAAAAAAAGCATAAAGGACTAAATATAGACATAGTTTATTGGCATCATTGTAAACTGTAATGTTGGATTCTCAGTTTACAACGGTCTTCAAGGCATGCACATCAAAGAGAATCTTAGATCAAATTAAACGATCAATTTGGAGGGCAAAGGTGCGGTTTGCACCCTTGGCATCTGGCAATGGTATACTGTAACTCGTATTGATTTTATACAGGATGTTGATATGCGATATCCTTCATTTTTACAGGATACAGGACGCCAGGTCTTATTTAAATGGAATAGTTACGTTTTTAACACCTAGTTACAAGCAAATGATATACTGATATGGTAATAGTAGCGTCTACGACAAATAAGGTGGGTTTTAGGAGCAACCTCTTGGAAGGTTAAGCAATTTAATAGCCGGGTAAACAAGTAAGCACTAGCAGAAGGGTAAATAAAGGGATTCCACAATCTATGCAAGAGGCTTCTAGCAGAAAAATCGTTTTTAGCTCTGTCATGATGATATTGTATACAGGGATTGAAACTAAGCGAACCCCTTAAAAACCTTGTAACGGTTATAATTGCATTATAAAAGACATCCTTATTAATTAACAACCACACATGAAAGATTTCTTTACCTAGGTACAGGTTAATTCTACATTAATTCTGCTTATGTTTCTTTATTTTAATCAACAGATAATTAAAATATTAAAATATGAAATATAAAATTGAAATATTAAAAATAAGTCAAAATATTAGAAATAAATATCCCTTTAGTCAATTCAAACACGCCACAAAAATACCACAGTACATGAAAGATAAGCTACTTACAGACACCAAGGTTGAATGAGTTCGGTGATTTGGCAGTGTACAAGCGTAGAGTGTTGACTGTGTTATTGCCATAACCAGGGGTAGGAGTGTCGTATGGCATTGCGAACACCACCTACAATTAATTTTAATTAGGATAAAATTAGCAGTAGGATAAAAAGTTTGGATATATTTATGTTTGGATAATATTCTTTTTAATTTGAAATTTAGGTTTTACACTGAGTAAGTTCAGAATGTTAAATAATTGCCTTTAAATGATACGATAGTTGCATCATGCAAAATACCAGTATTATGTTTTACATTATTTACTTATTCATGTTACATGTGTTAAGTCTTGTTAAGGTTCCTTTAATCACCGGTACAAACCACTGGGTTAGAGCAAAGTGTTGTATGTATAAAACAAACAAAGGATCACGATTTACAGTAGACCATCTAAGATCATTAAACAGGTCACTTTTATGAAAGTTTCTAAATGTGTCCAATGAGTCGATATCGTAACATAATTAAATTGATGGGATATATCTGTGAGTTGACACCGCTACAACCAAACCAAAAACCTGTAATGTAATGTAACCACCTGCAAATTCACCCACCACTAGAACCATATCACCCACCTGCAAATTCACCCACCACTAAAGCGCTTCCAACCACCTGCAAATTCACCCACCACTAGAACCATTCCACACTACCTGCAAATTCACCCACCACTAGAACCATTCCACACTACCTGCAAATTCACCCACCACTAGAACCATGTTACCCACCTGCAAATTCACACCCCCCCCCCCCCCACTAAAATCATTTCACACACCTGCAGGTTGACCTACTTAATACAAGCAATCCTTGCTTTAACCCACCTAAAACCACCCACAACCACACAAACCACCCATCGGCAAATTCACCCCAAACTAGAACCATGTCACCCACCTGTGAGTTGACCCACTTGCAGGGTTTGCTCCAGTCACCATCCGCCCCATGTTCCACCGAGCCATAGTAATGCACAGGCACCATGTACTCAGGCCTGGCTTTGTCCCATGCATTGCCATACCTTAACCAGTCGTCCGCCTCTTCAACCTGGGATGTTATGCTTGGTACAAAATGGACTAAATTGTGTCGTTGAGGTTACATTTACACAACACAAATCAATAATCTTTAACCAACAGATCTTTTGTTAATGAAGGTATCTAGGTTTTTTAGTTGTTTGTTCATCTTTTGTTTAATTTTGTAGCAAATTGGCTCCTTGAAGGTAGTAGCTAGTAGGTATCATATATAGTTGAATATGTGAACTGGATATTTTTAATTGGATATTCGATATTCAATATTTTTTTGCACTTTATGTGTTCTAGGCTTAGTCAATTCGCAATATGTTGAATAAATTTCAAACAATATTTTGCTTTTAGTTATCAGTGTTCTACTTCATGCATCCCACATTTACAGCCAAACACTACAGTTTAGTTTGAACCCTACAAGAGCCTTACCTGCCATCCCCGTCTTGGTAAAAAATTGTCTCCAGGGTTGCAAGCCCCGTTTTTTAAAGCCCTACTCAAAAAGGCAGAGAATATGTGGCCAAGAAACTAATTGTGATTCGAACAATATTTTTCTTTTAGTTATGTTATCGCTGTTCTAATTCATGCATCCCACATTGATAGTCTCCAAACAACAGTTTTAGAACCTGGAACCGTGCAAGGTCTTACCTTTACCAGAATGCAGATTTATTAGTTTATTGTATATTTGCAAAAGGGATCTCATAATCATTTCGTGAATGGGAAAACGCAAGTCGGTTAACACAACAGCATTCGTAAGATCACCTCTTGCCTACCGTCTGAGCTATTGCAGTGTGTTGTGTATGATTAACAGTTCTTTAAATTACCTGCCATCCCTGTCTGATCTTCTGATTGAAGATGCCGTATTCGTATCGAATCCCGTAGCCATAAGCTGCCAAACCCAGTGTTGCCATTGAGTCAAGGAAGCACGCCGCTAATCTGCCCAAACCACCGTTTCCCAATCCTGAGATTTAAGAACACGTTAGAATTTTTTTAAAACACTATTTAATACACATTAAATGTATACGATTAAGCATTTGTACTGTTTTCAACTTCCAACTCATTTAACCATTTAAATAACTTAACTCCAACCATATGGTTACCCGGTCAATATACAGGATTGAAAAGTTCCTACTCAAAAGGACCAGCAACTGGTTTCCATCCCACAACTATTTGGTTGGTGACAGACACCGCTCTTATCGAGCAACTTTAGAATCGTTAATCGTTTGATAAAATAACTGTAAAGCTTTAATTAAAATCTTGTACTGTTAACTGAAAGAAGAACATATTTTATCACTTTTCCAATTGTAAATCAAAATTATACCAAAAAATTATTTTGTTTCAATATGAGCACTTAATTTTGAATCGCTAGACTAAAAAAATAATTTCAAATCACAACAGTTTTCGTCCCAATTTTCAACCTTTCCCTTTTAAAGAAAATCTGCTCCACCCATCCTTTTTATTTTAAGCATTTCAAGTTGAAATGAGATTTTCAACCTTATGCCACTCCCTAATTTAGCAAAACCAAACGAAGCCCAAAAACCGCCCCACCCACCTGCATCCTCTTCCAGTTCCTCCAGCTCTTCAATGTCAAGTCCGAGTTGGTACATCGCCTCATCACACGAGCTTTGTATTCCCAGGTTCAGCATGGTGTTCTGCAATGCTCTGCCCATGTAGAACTCCAGCGACAGGTAGTACACCCTCTGTAAGAGGGGGTGGGTGGGGTATCAGTTTTAGTAGAAATAAATTATGGTTTCTTTTGTGAAAAAATGGGGGAAAACTAAGAGGGAAAGCGGGAAGGAGGTAAACTGCACCTTAAAATGAAGATTATGACATAAGTGTCAGTTTTAAACAGGAGGTTAAAGTTATTTTTCAGATTAGTGTTAAGGGCAGTGTTTAAATTAGTTTCCTTAATTTTACTGTGCAGTTTTCCTCCTTCCCACTTTCCCTACTTTTAGTGTTGACCAAAAATATGTCCCCCCCCCCGAAGTTTAATTCCAGAACGTTGTGTCTGCGTAGACCAGGTCCTACTTATGTACCAGGCAAATTTAATCACCTTTTAAATATAGGATATAAGATTTGGCTTTTGCCGTATATATATTCCACACAATTTACTGACATACAATCAATATACTGTCAGAAACTCTTTAATTATCAATGAGAATATGCCCTTTTAGCAAGAATACAAAGGTTTCGTTTTGTGATGAATGTAAGTACTTGTATGGTAGATGTACAAAGTTCAACTGGTGTGAAGTAACAAAAGTGTGAAATGCATATGTCAAATAATAAAATAATTGAACTATTACGGTGTTTTATTACATTTTATGTAACAATAGAAGAATCTTTTCGCAGCTTTATCAAAATAGTTTGTCCCACATGTATATAAATAAAAAAAAGGTTTACACATTCCATACCGGTACTAGTGTTTTAATACTTCTTTATAGTAAGGAAACTGTCAATTTATGAAGCAGGGTTAAAAAATTGTTTAGAATAAA
>CH003217.1:146641-166296 GCA_000149265.1 Ciona savignyi
GAATAAATTGACTACCGGTAACATAATTTCTATTTTAAGTAACAATGGTTCATCCTTTATTTAACCTATAAACATAAATTGTTGGCGTCATATTACGTAAACTTTAATTCATCAAACTTTTATCAAATTCTTCCTCCTACTCATAAGACTAAAATAAAACTGTCACAAATTTATAAAAAAGGAAAATATTAGATATATAAAACTATAATGACAGTTTAATACCTAAAAACAGTAGATCATCATGATCAAAATACCCACTGTGCTATACCAAACCAATATTTTGCAAAAAAATCCCCCTAAATACCCACTGTGTTAAGTATGATAACAAAATTTGTACTTTACACAAAGTACTGGGTTGACAAACCGACTGCGACAAGCAGCAAAAACAACATCTACACATTAAAAATGATAACTGGAGCAAACCTTTGGATCTTTCTCGTAGTAATACTGCTGGGTTCGAATCCACCTACCCACCATCTGGTCACGAACAGTATTCGCCAGTGCGAAGTAATAATCCCGTGTGGTCGCTACATTCCGGTCCTTCACCAACGTGTAGTGGAGGTGGCGGTTGAACGACTGGAATAGATGAATTGGGAATTGTTAGTGGGTCATCACACAGAAAGTCATACATCACAAACAGAATTTTTAGTTATGTTGGGTTTCGTTGTTACGTATACCGAATATAGCAGTATTTCCAGGTTACACCCATCTGCGATATATATTGGAGGTAACAGTTATAAACACATGAACAACCATAGCTCTTAAATGTCCTTAACATAACCTAGGAAATTGGTAGATTACCTCATGACAACATACCAGCTATTGATGTACTTTGTCCTTCCCTTGAAAACAACAAGTATAGAATTGCTTAAACCTAGATTACCTAGAATTTTCTTGTTTTTCAATGTATGTCCTAAAGTTATGTTAGGTTGTGATGTTAGAATTTTTCTAGGTTTTCCTTGGCCGTATATTAGAGAACTGTTACCAACACAAATTAACAGCTACAACACCTTATTCTTATAGTAAGCAAGGATATAACCAGAATGTCATCAAAATTTCAAGTGTCCAATCAGGTTAATTTTTTGTAAAAACTGTGCTTTAAAACTGCCAACAAAATCCAGCGAACATACCTTCTTAATGTCGGAAACACCTTCCAAAGATGCGATTCCACGCACAGATATCTGCTTTCTCTTTTCCTGATCGGTAACTGGTTTCGATGCCATCAGCAAGTCTTTGTTATGCTGAAAATAATAAGCAATTGTTACTTAAGCCCAGGAATTTTCAAAAAACCTGAAAAGAAGCTACTGTACTTGGTTAATTTTTCGCTTCCTCAATAGGCTATATTGGAGAATATTAGCATAGTTTAGCAAAAAAGGGTCTAAACTGCACTGGTACTTTGTATATTAAAAAAATCTCTTTCCAAAGATATTCTACTAATCCCATCCATCAGCCAACTTCATTGACGCACAGACAAAATAGTGTTGATTATGATAATTGCACACAGTCATAGCTTGGGTTTATTTCCAGGTAACAGGAGATATAACAGGGCAATTAGGCTATTAAATTTGTTTGCGGCCCTGTATGAAAAACATTGTATGACATGTACGAAAACTATGTTGTGAAACACACACTTTTAAAAAATACCTCTCACTTTTTTTTGAGCAAAGAAAACATTAATTTACAGGTTGTTGTCAAAAAAGTTGGGAGGCTACAGTTTATTGGAGTCACAATTGGCCATGCTTCTACAGGGCTTCACTAATCGGCGGAAAAAGACAATATTCTGTAAGACAGCGGAGCATAACAGCACATTATTCTGCGATTAGAAAATACACCCCTAGGGGTATCTTTATCATTAATATAAGTGGGACGGGGTGAGGGTATATCACGAACGGGATATAATAATACAACCTGTCCTGCTTATGTTAGTGACGTAAATACTTCTTCCCGCTCAAGATATACCCCGTTCCGCTCATGTTAGTGATAAAATACTTCTTCCCGCTAGTGATAAGATTAGTTAAGCCCTTCTTATAGCCTATTGGCTTTGATGTTAACTTTCGGGTTACCAAAGCTATTACAGTGAGTTAAATACAATAAAGACATATTTATAGCCCAACATTACTGGGTTCAGTAATGTTTACTAATTGATTTGATGAAAGACACAGCCAACTAGTTAGTGGTTGGTTTCAATCAGTACACTAATATTACTAATATTAACAAATCTGGTTTCAATCAGTACACTAAAGATACTAATATTAACAAATCTAAGTAATAGCCAAGTAAATACTGCATTCAAAAAAACACATTATAACATTTACATTACCGGTTGACTACTGGGTGTAGGTTTAATACTTGAACTGCCGTTGACCGCTGATTTTGATGCTTTTTTGACTTGTGGCTTGGCCGAATTGTTTGCTTCATGTACCGGTACAGTTTTTGTAATAGCAGGAACTGTACCAGTTTCAGGTTTCTTGCTTGGTACCTTGCTGCTATTATCTGAGGGAAAATGTGTTACAGTTAAAAAGGTAGGCTGGGCCTTAACTTCTGAAAACTTCATTTACTAGTGTTGCCGTTAACAGGTTTACTGTCCATAAATGACTAACTATTCAATAAGTGAATAATGACCTTATTTATTTTAACATACCGAAGTACCGGACCGATATTCACGTTATTTTTCGGCATAAAGCTAAGTTATTACGACTTCCGGTAACAATAACGTCATGGCCTATATATTATTAAATACGCGCTAAAATAAATAATAAAATAAAAAAAGCCAGGGCGAAACAATGCTACACAGCCGGCGACCTTGAACTGCTATTCAAATCTATGCTGGTACAGACAATTTAAAACCGCCGGTATAAAAGACCTAACTTAACGCAATTACATATTACCGGTACCTTAATTCTGCATCACGCTAATTTAAAATGTGTGCTTAATGCGGACGAGGGGATCAAAACAACTAATTCGCTTGGTAGCAACTGACGAACTACAAGCCTATGTGATATCTGTTATCTGTTTTCACTTCCCAACAAAAAAAAGGCGCAAATATAAAACAAACTAAGGCTGTGCGCGTATTTATGGACCACTGCATTGACACCAGGGCATTAAAGTATTAATCGTACCCTTGTAACAGAGGACAGTCGTTCGTTAGATGTTGTTTAGGGTGTTTAATAGATCATTCGCGATACGCCCCTTGCTGTAGCATTCAAATTATGTTTGACCAACTAAGCTGTTACTACAGGATATGTTATTTTTTAATACCATCCCGTTTAAATCGCTGTATATATACAACTGGTTTAATCGTCGCTTAAATGACTTTATTTTACGAGTTTGGGCGATGATATTTTCCGGAGGAATTTCTCAATGACGTAATATACAGTTTTATGTAATTGACAGGACAGGAAATGCAATGAAAATAGACTTGGGAGTAAACCCGATCGAAATTTGGTAATTATTCCACGTGACCTATTCGCATAGCCAAAGTCAATTGGTTAGCACTTCGGCTTTCAGAAAAGTTTGTTAAAATTTAAGCAACCGCCTGGTTTTAAGCGTGATATACGATATAGTGAAGATAGTCAAATTTAAACTGTAGAATATCAATCGTATACAAACTAACTAACTCAACAAGAGACAACACCAGGTAAACGTTTGCACGTGGCATTTTTCCCATTCACGGGAAAAATATTTCTACTGAATTCCCGTTCAATCTTTCTACTGGTCATTGGCCTACGATTTCTTTTGCAATGATAAAAAATTGCTTCTCTAGCTTAGTAGCAGTTTTTTTAAACAATTTGCAATAATTTAAGGTTTTTATAATAAGCGTTTTCAAAAACCGAAACCCGAACAAAAATCTTATAAATTGGCGATGACGTGCCATTTAGGGTATAATGGCCTATGATCTGCAATAGGTTAATTATAAATATATGTGTTCTATTTAACTAAGAATATTATAACAAATATTATCCTAGACTTACATTAGTTTTGCAATATCGACAGAATAATAAGCAAAACAGGTAAGAATTGTAATGCCGACTGATTGTTACTTACTAGCAGCTTTCGGCTGTGTTGTCGCTTTGCCTTTGCTCGCGACAGCTTTATTCTTTTGAAACATGTTTGGACCGACAGATTTGACTACAAACACAAGTAAAGCAAAAAACGGAACTAGCAACAGACCTATTTGGAACATGCCAAAACCAACTGAACCGGTCCGATCCAACAGACCAATAATAAACTTCCATTCTTTCGAAAATTAGGCGCTTCTTACTTGCAGTAATAAACGCTCAAGGCGAAACACGTCGGCGTACACGAAAATACGAACAACGTTTTTTTCTGATTTATGCTTTAATTTAGGCCATTTAATCTTTTTTATTGTTAAAATATCACTTTACACTGTACATTTCCACATTTGTTTTATAACACAGAGAAAAAAGACCTGTTTCCATAGCGCAGTTAACTTTTACACGGTACCGAAAGTACATTTTACCATACCTAATTGCAGTATACCGGTAAATAGTAGCATGCAGCGTAACATAACGTATGCCAGAAACCCGGTAAAACTGCTTGGTCATACGCCGAATAAAGAGCGCTTGTCGAGGTCTGTTTCGTGAGAAAGTCACGTAGTCTACTCGGCGTCGAGTTAAAAGCACGTTTGCTTTCAACTTACAATGTTCGGTCGCAGGCGGTTTTCCTGTGCTTGTTAAATTTTCCTTTTTTTAAATTAATCCACGACTTAAGGATTGGATGGTTATGTTCACGAGGAAAATCGTAGAGAATCGCCACCTCGTACCCACCGCCGTGTTAACATATTAAAACGGATTAAATACGATAGAAACATTTGTAGAATTTTTCCTTAAAATACTATAACATAAAAATATCCGCTAAGTACCGTCCCAGGGACACAGCCGTCAACCAAATAGATTTGATCGGCTAAATTGCTCAATCGTAAGAGCGTCGACAGACAGTCGAAGGGCTGTCTATTCGAAACCAACCGCTGGCTAGACGGTTGTGTCCTTGAGCAAGGCAACATCGTCTGAACTCATGGATTAATGGTTTCCAAAATTAAAGGAATGTCTCAATCGTACGTGCATAATGTATTAATCATGCAATGGTAGCGGTAAAACGACAGTAAGGCCGAGGTGATCTGACGATTGCCCGTGTGATTACGCCCCCTACGTTTTCCCATTCACGGGGATAAACATAATTATCATATTCTGTCATGGTATTACAAAATTCATGGTATACTAACTTAGACTAGAATATCTGTTATACCTTTTAAACGAGTGTCGTTTTGTCGTGTATTTTTCTGATGCAAACGCTATTTCCGTGAATTTAATTTAGATTTAGATTATCTTATAACAGAAATGCGATATTAACCATAAAATTTATGCATATTAGCCTAGCTGGCTAACTGCATTACGCATTTGGCCTCCTTAAGTTAAAGAATTGTATAAGAATTTTTTTGAATGGTAATTTGCTGGTTGAAACCCGTGTGGGTTAAAACAGGGTGGGTTGATTTTTTATGTAACCTTCACCATATATCCGATTTAAATAATAAATAAGTTTTTAACCGTTTTCATAATTTTCGATTTAAGAAAAGAGAGACATTATATGAAACATACATTAAACCACATACGATATCTCTCATCTATTTATCTATTATTGCAATATTACTTTTTTTTGTAAAATAGAATTAAATTAATGCTATTTATATATGGTAATTGGATAAAAAATATTCTTACCAGTTTTTACATCCGAGCAGATAGAAGCTCCCATACCGGGAATTCAAAGCCAGACTTCTTTTCTTGCAAAATCAAAATTTATAACAAACTTCACCATTTTTTTCATGTTCAGTGTAAATAAATTTATTTATAACTGTGTAGTACAGTGTCATTGTGACATAGTAATGCTTTGTTATGGGTAATAATAACGCATTGTTTCGTTTTTCCATATTTTTTGTTTATGTTTTGGTTATATTAAGATTGAACGATCTTGGAGGCGCAATTTCTGGTATTAATCGCGTAACTTGAGTTTGTAATCTTACCTCGTCGTGCAGTTTTGTTTCTTTTTCGACCGATTAGCCTGCTGGAATATTGAGTTGCCTTTAGGCTGGGGGTTGTAGGTTCGAAACTGGTCGCTGGCTAATCGGTTGTGACCTTGGTAAGAGGACATTGCCTAAACCCAAAACCAAATGAAACCAGTATTGTAGCCTATAATCAATAATTTGTGTTATCTCAAATTTAGTTTCAGTAGATTTTAGTCCTGTGTCATTTTAAATTAAGGACGCCGCACGCAAATAAATGTCAGGCTTTCTTTTTAAGGGAGACAGATATTGTCCAAAACACCAGTTTGAAATAAGAACAACTTTTGTATAAAAAACAGTCTGTAAAACTTATCGAAACCTACCATTCCCCCTTTTTACTTAATAATGCACTGTACGCAGCATCGTCATTACGCTGTAGTAATTTGCCAAGACTTAAGCTTCTTTGTACCAAATACGATAAAGAATTTACTTAAGTTTTTATCAGTGGTAAGTCCGGCCGGTTGGTGTAGCGGTTAAGTGCGTCGCCTTTCAATCGAAAGGTTGCAGGTGCGAGGCTGGTCGCTAGCTAGTCGGTTGTGTCCTTGGGCAAGGCACTTTACGGACATTGCCTGAACCCAGCGGATTAATGGGTTCTATCAAATTGAAGAAACGTGTCTATCATATACAACACACTGCAATAAATCCTGTAACCAGACGATGGGCGCGAGGTGATCTGACGATTGCCCGTGTGATAACCACCTTGTTTTTCCCATTCACGGGGATAAACATGAATATCCCCCCCTGATAAAAATAGATTATGGATTGGTCAATCCCGGCAGCATAAACTATTTCACAGATCCCTGAGGTGATGGTACCCATTTCCGCACCAACAATCCTTCCATTTTTAAACAATGGCTTTGTTTACTCATTTATGACTATGATCTGTCTGTCCTTCATCCAATAACCTAAGCATGCTATTTATTTATGCAAATCCTCGCTATCCCAAGAATTCGAAGTGCATTTTCAACCGAGATAGAAGATGCGTGTTTAACACACTGCAATGCAGCATGTAAAAACGACTGGGCGGCAAGTAATCTTAAGTCGGTGATTGTTATTACTACCCTCGTTGTCCCACCCATTGAAATAAGCAGATTACTATCATATGAATTCATTTTTTCCCATTCACAGGGATAAAACGTGAATATTCTATTTCTTTTCTAAATAATTTGTCGTAATCCTGGTTTAAAAATATGCGAATTTCGATGCCATTTCCGAGCCAAGTGGCGCAACTGTCCGAACAAATCACTTTGGGAAAAACAAAAACGTCATCTGTATTTCTGGCCGCGTTCTACAGCGTTAAACGGCCCAACCGCATACACCCGACATTGCTTGGAATTCTGTAATATTTATACCTGGCATTTAAGCGTGTGTGGCGGCGGTCGCCGAAAAATAAATAATTTATCTCGCGAAAGAAGCGGCAGAAAATCATCGTAACCCGCACTGGTTGGCACCGCGGCGCGAATTAATGTTCCTATATTAACGAAAAGCCCCAGGGGCGCGGCGGTGTCTCTTAGTCGTCGATCACTATAGGTTCGGGGGCCGCGCTCTTCTGGGCGGGATGTGGCAGTGCTGCCAGCTTGGCGAGACTGGTCGGCATGTTGATGAGGAATTTGGTCGGCTTCCGTGCAGCACTGCGTTGCTCGGAGGACTTGACGTGTTTCCGGAGGAATCTAAGTGAAAGGAGGTTAAAACATCGAGGAATATCGCTTTGGTTGAACATCAAGAAATTTCGCTTTGGTTGGAGTATCAACCAATATCAATATTGAAATATCGCGTCAGTCGGATATAGGGTAGGATATTCAATCATGTGTTTATCTCCGTGAATGGGGGTTACTGGAGCTATTGCAGTGTGTTCTGTATAATTCACACGTTCCTTCAATTTTGGTAGAACCCACCAATCCGCTGGGTTCAGGCAATGTCCGTTAAGTGCCTTAACCAAGGACACAACCGACTAGCTAGCGACCATTTCAGACCCTGAAAACTACGTTTTTCACCGACATGGATAAAACATAAATATCCCATTTCAATGTTTACCAAGTGGATAACACAAGCTGTCCGTACAAAGTGTGACGTACCTGATACGTTCTGTGCAAACAAACATCATGTCGTCGGAGGCGTCAGTGGAATTCAAACACCGTTTCTTCTTCTGGGGACCGTTTGTTACCCTCTGTGTGATGTAGGGGGTGAATGGTTGTTATTGTGTACGTTATTATTAGGTAGGCGTAAACAAGGAACAGGAATTGTAGGCTTTAAGGCACATTACTTCAGTGCGATTGGTTAGCCAGTCCAATTGGATGGGAAAACTACAGTTGAGTTATTAAGGGTGCTGTGACCATATTCCTACATTCAATACACATCACGCAAAGAAAGGTACATAAATTTACATTTTACAATGATTTTGATATTATTGAAAGGAAATCTTTAACTTACATAAGATCCATTATCACTTCCCCGTTTCAACCCTGTGAAATATGCACGTTGTTAATCAGTGGTTCAGAAGTATTTGTGAGAAGTTATGAAGATAGAAAAAAGATAAAGAGATATAACGATAGGGGAAAGATATAAAAAGGGAGAATATATCAAAAAGATAGAAAGAAGATATAAAAATATAAAAAGGATATGAAGATAGAAAAGAGATAGAAAGATAGAGAAAAGATATAAAGATAGAAAAGAGATATAACGATAAAGGAAAGATATAAAGAGAAGGGAGAAGATAGAAGATATAAAGAACTTACCATCGACACCGTTATGATGCGACCGCTTCATATTGGGGGATAAGATGTGGTTGTTATTGTTCATCTTCACTCTACCTTCTTCGCCTGGAGACTTCATTTTCGCCAACGATTCTGCAACATTTGTTCGTTAAGTTGATGTATGGGGTGGCGAAAAAAGGGAGCACTATGACACGGGTAATCATCAGATTTTCAGACGCTAAAATTTTGGTAACCGAAGATCATTGCAGATTGTGTAAAATACGATGCTGACTTGATGCAGTTTTTCTCTAACCCAATAGTTAAAAAAAGTACAGTTAAAAATGAAATCCAGGTTCGTAAAAGTCCAAGATAAAAATGTACATTCCCTTGTCCTTTCTTCAGATGGAAAAAATAAACCTAACTTAGGACTAATTTAAAATAAATTTACTTTTTAGAGCAATTTAATGTCAAAATTGTTTTTCACGCAAACGAAAGAGATTTTCTCCTAACCCAGTGGTTCTTAAACTTTTTCAGTCGCGCCCCCCTTGAGATTTGTGATTCATGCTTACGCCTCACCTACTCAAAAATCAAATTTACGAAAAATAGAACAATAATTTATTTGCCATTACCCTGCTTAGTGTGAAGGATGCAAGGGATCACGAATCGCTATTCGCGAACCATTTTTTAAAGTTCGCGAATTACAAAATTTAACAAAATCGCGAAAATATAAATTACCGTTGCTGATTTCGCGCACTTTTAATAATAAATCATCAACACAATATAACATATTTTGCCCTCAACATAACATTAAACAATGAAATTATTTATTTACCTTGCTTTTACTTTGCATTATTGACGCATAATAAGCATTTCTATCATAACGCAACAATAGCCATTATGCGTTCATATACCACGATTCCTTTATTTATGATTGGCGGAGATGCGACACACCTCTTTATAATAAGGTTATATGGTGTTTTAACAAGTAAGATTACTCGTTTCAAAGGCTTCGTTTCGTCGATATTCGTCCTATCCTACACGCATTAACTCACGATACGTGTATTGTAGTTTATCATTACTACTTAATAACGGTACTGTTTGCTTAATGAATTATCTTTCTGGCTTTAAGGATTAGTTTGAGAGGTTCTGAAACCGCATTCTAAGGCAATTTAACATAGCTAAAGCGCGAAAACGATTTTCTCGTATCCGACGCATTTCGCGAATCGTTTCAAAATCGTTAATTCGAACCCAGCAGTATGTCACTGTCATGCTCGCGCCCCCCTTGAGAAGCTTCCACGCCCCCCAGTTTAAGAACCCCTGTCCTAACCCTTGCATACCCTGATTTTTGGAGCATCTGGCGCGCCTGAACCTAAGTGTATAAAAAGAGGGACCCTATAATGTTAAAATAAACCAAGGGTATAACAATATTATCAGTTGGAAAAATAATTTTAATGCCATAAAAATGAACATCCATTCCAATCCAATGTGCCAACACTGACTTACTTTTGACGGATTGCTGTGTGAGTTGAGGTCTCAAAGCCGTCAATCGGACGATAATGACGTCAAGAGTTGGCCACTTTTTTGATGGGTATTTCGCGGGGACTTTGGGCGAGGCAGCTAATCGTACTTGGCCTGGAATAAAGAAATAATAAAACTTAATGATATAGCTTAGAAGGGAGTGTGCAGACATAAAACTGAAAGGAGATTGAATCAAAACCAGCCTCATGTAGTCAGTTGTGTTCTGAACTAACATAGTTATTAGACATTGCCTAAAACTGGTTTTATGGGTTGATGAAAAACTCCATCATATACAACGCACTGCAATAGCTTTCACTGTAAGCGCCAGATAATCTGACCATTTTACAAGTTATAATGCTGCAATATCTCATTAATTCAATGAATATATCGAAGGTCAGACTGGTTAGCTTGTTAAATTAGTGTGTGCCTTTCAGAAGAAGGGTTGGGGGTTCCAAACTGGTCGTTGTGTCCTTGAAGGAACTTCTCAGTCGTACTTAACACAATAGTTCTGGTTACGCGACTGTGGGCCTGAGGTAATCTGATAATTACTCGCGTAAAAACGATAATTACTCGCGTAAATTTTTTTACGTAATCGTGCGGTAATCTGATGATAGAAAAGGGTTACGTGGTTAATTGACAGGATACACATGAATAACCTATCCTGTCCAATTTACTGTTACCAAGAAGAAGAGGTAAATAGAAACATAGCAAACCAAACTTACATTCTGCCTTGATCGCAGCAATGTTGATTGTCTCGAAAGGTCGGCGACTGAAGTGGCGCACTCTGAACGTGTCGTGGCACAATCGCCGCGCCAACCTTGTAAGCTTGGTAGCATTGAGGAAGAATGCCTGCTTGGTCTTGTGGGAGATCCGCTGTGCTCGGTGGGGCCCTCCGGTGGAGACCATGCCCCCGGCCGAGTTGGGAGGCCTGTATCGAAGCTCCTGCAAATTGACATGTCAGGAAACACATATTTCTTGTCTGTTTTTAAGCAAGCAACTTTTACTTAATTAGAAAAAAATTACTTGATCTATCTGTTTTGTCTGTTGTTAGGTAATTGTCTGTTGTTAAGCAAGTAACTTTTACGATTCGAAAAAATACAGTTGTAATATGGATACAAAAGTACGTTGTTGATTACAGCCTTACTAGGGGCAATTCTAGCAAATTAACCAGAGCTCATTTTTTTATAAACCCAATTTGCGAAAAAGAATTTGGGGGTCACTCTAAGAGCTCTACATTTCACCTAAAGGGGTCTAATTAATTGTTTTTTATACCCAAAATGTATCGATAAAACATAGATTCCAATAATGGTTTCTATGTAGAAGGTTCACTACAGTTCTATGACTATACGTAAACATACAATGTCAGACATAACCATAGCATTTAAGCTATAAAAATAAGGCTGACTTATGTATAGATGTGGAATCTATATCCCTACCTTGTCAGTTCCTTTTATCTTGTGGTTGTGCATCCGTTCCAGTCTGCTGGAAGGTGGCATCTTCAGTCCTCCGTATTTCTTCCAGTACATCCAACAAGTGGCGCAGAGTCTGCAGCCCATGTTCGGTGGCCCCCATGTGTACCATTGGAATGATGAGGTGCCTGGTGATACAGGCAATTCATATGGCTGATTGGCTTTAAGGTAGCGAGACGGGCTACGGCAGATAAGCTTAGCAGTAGCGTGTCAGGTTGTCATAATCTTAAGGTGAAGGAATCGAAATCCACCGCTGGCTAGTCGACTTTGTCCTTTGGTTAATAGGTAAAGATGCCTTGTGTAGCTGCGGGAATTAGGTTGTCCCGCAGGTTCGTTAGTAATTATTAGTGTTGACCGAAATCGTACTTTTCTCTTGTATTTCTATGGTTCTACGTCATTGCCACGTATTTAGAGGCTTAGCTCAGAAGAGCATTTTTGTTACCATTTCATTCCTTATTTCGATCTTTGTACTGTAAAATCGAGGAACGTTGTGTTTGAGCACGCCAAATTTCAGGTATGCATATGTGTTGCAATGAATTGTAATCGAGATGTTAATTTAATTATTAAGAATGTGTTCTTTCTTTCTTGTAGTTACCGCTTCAACGCTTCAATACATTAACGAAACAAAATAAGAGGTGTTCATGAGGCCTACGAAGTGAGTAACTGTTTAAACGTGCAAGCTGATCTACGGACATAAGCAAAGGGGCCGTAACACCTTGAAAATAGTGACACTAATTTATTATCCAAACTGCAATAGGTCTTTACTTAATTCAACTGCACCCATTGGTAAACACACAAATGGGGAAAATCATTTTTGCCGATTTAACGAAAACGGTTGCGAATTTGGAGAAAATCATTCTTATTTCATGGAACTTGGTTTCACTTTAAGAGCAAAGCGTGTAATTACAGGAAGCCAAAACCGTTTGCTTATTAGTATAAACAGACTACTGTACCACACTCCTTACATATCCATTAAAATTACACCTTAAATTGAAGATGCTGAGAATTAAAGAAAACTACACTATGAAAAACAGAAGCTACACTGTGACTTAATGAAGCAATATCATAAATTACAGACAAAAAGTTAAACTTACAGAAGCTACAAAAGAAACAGTAGATGCTACACTATAAATTGCATAAGCTAAACTGAGAATTACACACAACTACAATATAAATAACAGACGATAAAAACAGAAGCTAAACTGAGAATTACACACAACTACAATATAAATAACAGACGATAAAAACAGAAGCTAAACTGAGAATTACAGAAAACTACAATATGCATAACAGAAGCTAAACTATACTTACAGAAGCACCCTTCACATGCCTTTCCACTGTTTTCCCCGTTGACCGGTTTGATCAGGTTTGGATTCGGTTTGTTGCTGAAGAAGTTTAAAAAAATTAGAAAACGCAGCACAACCAGGTGTTTAATTATTGTGGGGTGAGGGTGATCAAACAAAATATCTTTTATCCAAACCCCCTTTTTATGGACTGATCCAGGTGTTTTTTGGGGAATACTTCCGAAGTTGTTGAGAATGTACTGCATAACTGGATAAAAGCAATTAAGGACACTCTATTTTTTTAACTAAGTCAAAATCGATGCTTAAAGTAAAATTGGTCTAAGGGCTTAAAGCATAACATAGGGAATTTTAGGATTAAGATACATTTTGCATATAAAGCACTTTTATGCATACAAGGCAATAATGTACCTTCTTAGCTGGAGAATTGTAATGGCTTTATGAGTTTTTATTCTCAGTACAGGACAAAAGTATCTTTAAAGTTTTCAATATGGTAAATTGAGTTTCCTACTATGCGAAAAGTATTATTTTGGCTTTATGTCTTTTGCTGTATTTGTGACAAATAATCTTAAAAAAATACTAAGGTGGTAAAAAAACGCTCGCTAGTTCATATTTTTTTTTCTTAATATAAAATATATTATTTAAATATATTATTATGGTTTTTATTCTGAACATGACAAATAATGTTTCAAAATATGAAAAAGCGCTCACTAATTCGGGATGTAGACTTGTTTAAGTTTTCCTTCAGCTTCGGCTGCCTTCAACCTCTTCTGCTGCACATAGCGATCCGAGGTCTTCCACATGTAGTAATACTCCACAATGCTTGCAATTGTCTTCCACGGCAACTGGAAGATAAAGAGTCGTCATTAGAAAACATATTTCTTACTTATTATCAGATAAGCCAACGGATAAAGTGATGGTGAATTTTTAGTTTTTTTATGTCGTTTAAATCAGTAAAAATTGTCATGGTCTAGTAATATCATAGTTCATAAACTTGACTAGCAAATTCGTATATTAAAAAGGGCATAAAGCTCACTTTTACTTACAAAATCTTATTATAAAACCTGAGAAACTTGAAAAATATTGTTTTAAAAACTGGAAAACTTAGAAAATCAAGTTTTAATAGCTGGAATACCTATAAAATCTTGTTATAAAAACTGGGAAACTTAGAAAATCAAGTTTTAATAGCTGGAATACCTATAAAATCTTGTTATAAAAACTGGGAAACTTAGAAAATCAAGTTTTAATAGCTGAAAAACTTACAAAATCTTGTTTTATATCGGTGAAATCTTTTCCGTATTTTTCCAGCGCCTCCTCGAAGAGATTAGCTTCCGAGGGAGACCAATCCTCCATCTCGTCCTTGCATAGCATGGGGCCGGACTTTGGAACCAGCGCCCCAATTGCATCTGTCATGCTGTAGTCGTTCTTGTGTAGACATGTTAGCGTGTGGAACTGTGATTATATGAGGTGAAATGAAGGGTTTTTAATTAAATATTTAAACGAGAAACCTTGAAACTTTTATTGAAAACTGAAATTATGCTTAAAAAAAATCTCAGCATACATAAAAAACTCACTGGACATTACTTTGTATTAAGAGCAACGGAAAGTGATGGTAAATGGTATAGAGTTATGGAGTCTAGATATGTTGAGTAACAAATTGCTTTTCACCAGCATTTTTTATATACAAACAACAACTTAAAAAATTCCTGATTTTTCAATAGTCCACCAATCACAAATTGGTTAATCATATAACAGTTAACTGATAGTAACCATATGAAACACGTAATTGGAAACACATGAAACCATATGAAACACGTAATGGGAAACACATAAAGTGAATAACACTTGAAACCAACCAAAGTGATATCCCTGGATGCAGCTGCTGCACTCATATGCAGAGCTGGTTGTCTGATTGAACTGTTGCAATCTAATGCGCGTGCAAATGTGCCCACAGATCTGTGAATTTAATAAACATGAATATACAGGTAATTATAATATGATTTCGACTTTTATTTAATAAACTTTGATATCCATTTTGTGAGTTTATAAGAGTTCATAAAATATTGAAATTTATCTAATATTAATATACCAGCGTTTTTAATTCAAGATTTGTAAATTTAATAAACATTAATATAGAGTTGCGGTTAATGATAATATACGTTACGCCTTTTATTTAATAAACTTTGATATTCATTTGTTAACGATATGAGAGAATATTAAATATTTGACATTTATCTAATATTAATTACCAGACTTTATTTAATGCTACAGTTGCCGGTGCCAGTACTTTGATATGCACCCAATAATAATGCCATACTTTATTTAATAATCATTTTTAATAACCTTTATGTAGGAATTCACAAATATGGTTTGATATTTATTTGTTTTAGTTACCACAATGCACCTTGTAAATAAAATACAGCCACAAAATTCCACTATTTTATGTGTTATTTTTGACATGGCAAATACATTGTGATATTATTAGAATATGGTTAAAACAAACATATTTTACTGAATTGGCATTTCTTAATTTCTGTGTGGAAATTTAAAAAATTTGCACATTATAATCAAATAATTATGTTTATTAATTAATAAAACTAGAAAAGAATGTATTTGGTAAGCTTAATGTTAAATATTAAAAAGAAATGTCATATATAAAAAGTTGCTTATACCTCTGTTTGTTTAAGTAAAATAAAAATTAAAAAAAAACACACAAAATTTGAATAAAAAACTTTAAAACTCATCCCAAGTTATCAAGAAACCAAAAATAATAGGCGAAAAAAAAAGACAAAAGGCACCCCGGATGGGACTCGAACCCACAATCCCTGGCTTAGGAGGCCAATGCCTTATCCATTAGGCCACCGGGGCAGACGACTCTCAGTCATCAATAATACATACTAATACCGCAGTGCGCTGCTTGGTCGCCGCCAAATCGGTCTTCTACGTTATTTTATTAGTTTGTTTATACCAATTACATTGTATTAATTAAAATATGAAAAATATAAGATGTGATATATTCCGTAATTGCGTATATTTTCCAGCAATAGTGTTTTTTTATTTATTTAAGTAAACATTGGTCAAAATATTGGTTATTGTTTGCGAATAAGTTAGAACTTAAAATCTGGAATGCGCGAATTATTAGTTCACAATACGCCATTGTGTAGATTACGTCACTGGACTTCGGTTTTCACGAGTGCGAAGCTCGGTCCTTGTTACGTAGGGAGCGCGAGAGCGCACACCCGCGCCGGCGCGAACACACACGCACGCGCATACATGCGAATCATATGAGCCGTTACAAAACCAAATTAGAACTCACGGCGGAGGAAAACCGAAATAGAAAAACGAAGGATATATTCATCCGCGAGGGAGGGGCGGACCAATATCAACGTGCACTGGTAAAACTGAAAACGATGTGAACGAAATGCCAACGGTTTTCAATCAATCTTATTTACCCCCCAAAATACCAGTTAAACCGCAGCAACACCACAATAAACAAAATTGCGCAATAGCTGATAAATAAGCAAGCGGTAACACAATCCCACAGCTAGTTTAAACAAGTTCAATCCAGTCTTTAGCAAATTCGCAGAAAGGCGACTCTGGATTTTCAATGGCTTAAACAGAGATAATTGATTTGCATAGAGTTTAACATTGCAATTACAATGGTATGATTAGCTGAAAGGTATTAATTTCAGGGAATATAAATTTAATTAACTTATTGATTAAAACTACTGTTATCTTATAAGTGAAAACTACACTATAAATAGGGGAACAAAACTGGTATTACGTTATGGCTTAAGTGACCCTAAAACCAACAAGTTATATAACTCAACATTGTAAGAAACTAAACATATTGGTGACCATTTTACATCATATTTTAAGTTTTTTTTAAGCCCAAAAAACGGGTATTTTGAAGAAAATATAAGTTGAAGCAGTGATTTATTCTTGGTTACTACAGCATATGCATTTTAACAGGGTAAATTGGTTTATTATTCCATAGAAAACCAACACTTTATCCACATAACCCTGCAGTCCACAGTTAAATTGCTGAACCTACTGGTTTTACTTTAATAAAAATATTTGACCAATATTATAGTTCTGGGTGGGGATAATGAGTAGTATTAAAACCCCCAAAAGAATTTCTTTTTACTACATTAAGGGAGGTGGGAGTATAGCAATATTACAAGGTAGAGCAAGAATGATAACTATCTACAAACAATAAAACAACCCTACAACTATTTGCACATATATTGTAAAATAGTATACCACCCATACCTAGACCACACATGTTTAATATGTGATCAGTTTAGTTTTAGTTTTTATTCCTTTGTTACATTAAATAAAAACTACCATGTTATTTAAAAAAGGAGGCAGAAAAAACGAAAAAACTACAAAAGTTAAAACATGTCAGTAAATACACATGGTATATTAAAGAAAAAAAGTAGCATGCCCGTTTAGTTGGCACAGCAGGCATAAATAAAGCATATGAATCAAACCTTGATATAATCATGAATTGATCAATCTGTTGTTTACTGAGCGGGTTATTTGGATCCCAAATCATCTCTTCCCTGTTTTGCTCCGTGCTGTCATCATTCCCATCTGCACAGAGTTAAGATTAGTATCGGTAATAACATTTATTTTGATCAAGTGGAATTTTGCCAAAGCTTATGTACAGTAATAACAAATCGGGCAAATTGTATGTATCTAGGCAAAAACATTTTATTTAGATAAAGTCAAAGTTTTTGCTGAATTATAGTTATAGTTGGCTGCGATTCAGTTGGTTAAATAGTGACTTTATTACATACAACTGTTAGCTGATCAGTTGTGTTATTGGACACATCCCTTACGGGACATGGTTGAAATGCAGTGGATTGATAGGCTCATTAAAAACTATAGTACTCTCTCTACCACAATATACACACTACAAAATCCTAGATTACCAGAGTGTGCAAATGAGGTAATCTAGGGAGACTTGTTTTAAGCCGATCGTTGTCTCATTCACAAGGATAAATATGAGTATCCAATGGTATAAACTTTAATTAGAGAGGAGAAAAATAAAGTAAAATTATGCATGAACATAAACTACAGACTGGCACCAATAGAACAACAATACACATTCTTTAAAATGGCAACAACGGTATTAAAACAGTATTTTACTTGGTAAGCAAAGATCGACCCACAACAAAGCCAATAGGCAGTTCTTAGAAATTTGATGATAAACTTGATTTGAGTTTTTATTATCTTTAATAACAAAATACAAAGTGGTTTCACTTTTGTTCAAATACCCGAACCCGACTCTGTATTGTTAAGCACTTTAATACAGGTACTGGGTAAGATGCATATACTGTCGCTTGCATGACAATTTAGTTTAAACAAAATATATAAAACAAATCACTTAGTTTAGTTCAGCCAAAAAATTTGCCAGGAGTCAAAAATTTCAAAAATTTGCCAGAAATCCAAAATTTTAAAAATTTACCAGGAGTTGGTTAAAAACCCTGGGTTATAAGCATTCATAAGAAGAATTTTAAAATGCCACAATCTCCAATATAAAAGTGGTGCATCCATCCAATTTCCTGTTTGTTTAGAAACCACATGCAATATTCAGAAAGCATACTAGACATAAAGTAAGGTTAGTTTAGTTTACTTTATTCATTTTTTGCCCTCGTATTGAAACAGCAAATGAATCAAATCACAGGAAAACTCACTTTCTGTTATAACTTCTGGTATTTCTGCTTGATATTTACATCCCACCCTTATCTCCCCCCGATCGGCAAGAAGAGTCTTTTGCGCCGGATCGTATACGAGGGAATAAAAGAAGGTGTCCTGGGCCAAATTTGGAATGGGGAGGTGATATTTCGTATTCAAATTGTAGTAATAAGATTTCTATGTTACGTCCGATATATAATCCCAAGGTGCATCAGGTCTTGCTCTTTTAGCGTGCTACTTACAATAAAGGTCTCAGTAACACTTGTGTGTTGAATACTACATACACATAGACATTGATGTAAGTTTATTGTTGGGAAGGGGTATAAAAAGTAAATCATCTTGTTATACTATCCATGTTGGTATATTTGAGATCTTTAGTTTGCTTAAATCATTAAGTTTGAGTCGTATAAAAAAAGAGATGGCCAGGGGTACAATTTTAACGTACAGTTTGCATTCCTAACATCTTTAACTTTATGCATGTATAGTATATGCACAGGGAACTACATTTTTTAACTGTTTAATACACTTGTTCAGCGCTTTTGCATGCATTTAATAAATAGCCAGTGTAAGCCTCATTTTCAATGGCACAAACCAAAAACCAATAAGCATGTAGGTACTGTCATACAAATCCCATTATACCTGAATTCTCAGTATATCACACCATGGCAGGCATATCAACCCAACAGATTTAGCAAACATTAGTGAAATAAAACTTACTGGTTTGTTTAGGTAGGACTTTAAATCTTCGGTCTCATTTAGCAAAGTGACACTGCATTTCCCCCTGAATAGCATACTTTGGTTAGCGCAAAAATAACTGTACTGCGATGAGTGGTAAGGGTAACAGAATTAGGGCACTTTTAATTCAGAAAATCTAATTGATTTTTAAAACAACAAA
>CH003217.1:170525-197913 GCA_000149265.1 Ciona savignyi
TACCAGGAGTTTAATGGATGCCCAAAAAGCAGTTTACACACCTACTTTTACAGTAGGCCTAATGATTGTAACCATGACATAGATTGATAGATAGTACATTGTTTTATGTTTTACAAAAAATTTGCTGTGTAATGTTAAAACAAGTTAAAACAAGAGTCAAGCACTCCAGCTACATACGAATAGCATTTGCAATAGGTGCAGTAGCACAGTACTACCGAACTGGTAATCCATACACCTAACATTAGAACCACTTGAGAGTCGCACAAAAGCTGCTTTTTATATTTAAAAGTGCCAGTTAAGAAACACTTTAACAGCAAACTATAAAAATGTCTAGAGAACAAAATGAAACGCTAATTTGCCCACAACCATAGACACACACAAGAGCACACTACATGGGACCATTAAAGTATGGTGAATTTGTTTACTTTTAAATTAAGTTTTCTTTTCCCTTAAATATGACAATTAAAAAGGTACATTTATGTTTAAAGATAGAAAAATAAAACAAAAAAACAAAGGTGGTTAATATCATAGAAATTATAACAGGGACAAGATCTTAAAACCCAATGAATTAAAATGAAAAAAAAAGAAATACATAAAGACATAAATCAATGGTGTAGTAACCATAGGTGTGAAGCTAGATCAAATTTACTACTAGCAATAGTATTGCAAATAGCATTTCTGTTAGTAAATAAAACAATTTTAATAGGGTTTTAACACACAGCACCGACACATAAAGATCAAAAAATAAAAATTCTTTATGGTTTAACGTTATATACATCAAGCATACTTTAAACAGTATATCAATTTTCCTTGCCCAAGGTATAGAATAGGATATTTATGTTTATTCCAGTGAATGGAAAAACCAAGAGGGTTAACACACGGGGAATTGTCAAATCACCTCGCGCCCATCATCGGGTTAGCGGAGCTATTGTAATGTGTTGTGTATGATTCACATGTTCCTTTAATTTGGCAGTACCCATCAATATGCTGGGTTCAGTCAATGTCCGTTAATTGCCCTGCCCAAGGACACAACTGACTAGATAGCGACCAGTTCAGCACTTGCAACCTTTCGGTTAAATGGTTTTGCACTAACCACCAGACTAACCGGTCGGATAAGGTAAGATAAGTTCATGCATTATAAGCCAAAAATTAACCTAATTAGTAAATTAACCTACCAGTGTATAAAAATAATAATATAGAAAATGTACATATTATTGATACATTTTAATTCCGTGACTCACTTTGTTCAATTCTTCTATTCGTCGTATTGAATAAGGATTACTTGGAGAATTTTCAAAGTAAACATAGTCTGTTAATAAAAGTTCCGCGTTAGTTTTGTAAGTTTAATTGGGATATTTATGTTTACATCAACGATTTGAAAACATGGGGGAGTTATCACACAGCAAACTTTAAAAAATATTTTACCAATAATATTAATAATTCGTAAATGGCAAAAAAGCAGTACAACAACAGTCGTTACAATCAAATATGACGGTCACATGTTTTCCAAGTAAATATAGTAGTTATAGTAAGATGCCTGGAAGCAACAGGTGCTCTTACATAGTTTTATAAAGCCAATGATGGATTGAAATGTGATTTCTATCCTGCCACAAATTCACAGGAAAGATTTATCCATGATATTCGCCCCAGAACTTAAATCTATGTAACTTCATGCCCATGGTAGAGTTGGGATAAAAAGGTTTTAGATATGATAAAATGTAATGCTTCTTTAATTTTATGGTGTGTATCCTATATTTTTTGTGTGTGTGTATAAAAGAGACATGTAGCATAGAGCCAGTATACACAACTAGTTTCGGCAACAAAACCTTGCAATTGGTGGTCTAGAATTACCCAAATTACTGTGATATATTTTTTTAATTCAACTTCAAAGTTGAATAAAAATAATGTGACACAGTTACAGCACTAGTTTAAAACTGGGTGGGCCAAATGGCGTCAAAACAAGAGAGTCAATGTACAAAAAAAAAAAACGTAAAAGTTGTTTAAAGTCGACCACTATGGAAGTTTATAATTGGAATTAAACAAATTTAATCATTTAATCCCATGGAGTGGAAAGTATGTTGGATAACACAATAATACTCAAGGTTACCTGAGCTATTACCTTGTTTTGTACTTTAAATTTTTCACTTTATTTTATTGTTCATCGTATTATTTGACAGGGTTTAAGCAATGTTCGTTAAATGCCTGGCCGAAAAAAACAAGCAAAGGTTAGTTTCGTTCTTGAAACCATTGTCTGGTGACGGACATAATACCACAATGGACATGCAACCCACAGATAAGTGTTGTTATGCAATCTTAAAAAATGCACCAAAATTATACCATATCTACATATTTTTTAGGTGACATGGAAAAATGTTTTTGTAAAACTTATGTTAGTTTACATTTTGGACAAACCACATAGGTAGGAGTATTTTATAGAATGCTTAGAAATGAAAGCTTTAACCCATAAATGTTTATCTTATTTAAGATTTAATATGTCACTTGTTTGGTAAATAGCGGACTAAAATCCATAGATGCTTCTGGTAATGTGATTGAAATTGTTTATATAATGTATGTAAACACACTTTAAAATAGTGATAGTAGAAAAGCAATTTATCGAAAAATAAATTAAAATATATAACACAATAAGATCATTTTATGCAAAATGATCCAAGTTCAATTTTTTAATGGAATATTTATATAATCCTAAAATATTTTAAGCATTACCAATAAAAAAGTTGTTTAATTTGATAAAAAAAAACAATTAACATAAACATGGCACTGTAAAAATGCCAAAAATTACATTTTTTTCATTAATCTGACACATTTAAATTACATGTGATATTGTTGTTTATATTATTGTTTTGGAAGTTTTATATTTACATTAGTAAAAAACGTAAATAATGTCTAATATGCATGTAAAATTGAGGCAATTACACCAATATATTAATTAATAAGGCACAATATACCCTGTAGGAATTGATTATGTTGCCGCGGTCAGCTTATATATTCATCCGCCATAGGTCCCAGCGCTATTTACTGAGCAAAAACTACAAAGATAAGCTAGTGACTCCATTTAAATAATAACTCGCTTGACCGCCAATAATGAACGTTTGAATAACCCATGCTTAACCAGACTGACGTAGATACAGTCTAGTGTAAAATGAGCGTAATTTTACATTCAAGTACCGCACAACACTGTAATATAGCAATCATTTGTCACTACTATAGTGCTTTTGGAAAAATTCCGTCGGCTATTCAAGTTTGTATACTGATCTTGCACTTTATTGATAGATCGAAATGCATGCATAAAATTACTGCTTACCTCCAATTCTGTACATATTACTCGACGCCATAGCGTGGTGTTCTTCTTTAAACCTGAATAATTAATAATTTCCAGGCCAAATGTATCCGCAGCACTCGTGGAGTTTCGAACCCACGGCCAGAATAACCTGTCTGTCTCTCTCCGACAGCTTCCTCAACAAAAGTAAATGACGTCAGAACGTTTGCGCAAATATATTTTTTCTTGCGCCGCTGGTCTACCATTGATCCAGCCGTTGTTAGGATCGGTGACTCCGCCGTTGCACTACAAATACATATATTATGCTGAATCCTATCTGAATTATATTATAAATTCATGTGCTATTATTCGTGCAAGTATCTTTGCGGTATTTAGTAATATTTACAACTGCAACATTGAATTCCGCCGGTCAATGGCATAGTACATGGCTAAGTTGATACCGTATTCAAAAAACTACGTGTTAAACTACGAAGGTTGATTTGGGCCTTTGTAATACATTTTCCATTAACAGTTCGAAAAACATCATATTTTATCACATGGGGCTGGCAAAACCTGATAAAATCCCAAATTAGTTTCCGTTTTCAGTTTGAAGTACTATGTGGATTAATACGTTTTTTTCATTGTTTTGCCAGAGATGTCGTTCACACACAAAAAAACATGTTATGTCATCAAAAAAAACAAAAAAAGGTGAATGTGGAAGTACAGTGCTTGTAACAACGAATGGCGGAAACACGTGGTAAGCTTCACGATTCACGACGTGATTGACAGTTTCATTCATGAAACCATCACGAAACTTGTGAATGTCTGCTTTTACCAAACAATTCTCCTTACAATGGCAATTTTATATTTGCAGTTAGATTGCGATAACGATAAATACTGGATCCCATATACACAATATCTAATGGAAAAACATAATCTGTATTCGCTATGACGTACGTATTACAAGTTACCACGAAAATGTTTTTTCAATACAAGTTCAAGTTTGACAAGGAGTCAAAACTCACCTGACCATAGACATACGTTGTAATATCAAAACGACGTAGATTGAATTCACAAAACTATTGTACATTTTACTGTATTGATAAAATTATCTTATAGTTGGCTGGGTTATTACGTTTTATCGGTCTGCTAAGTTGTTCCAATCGATTGTGAATAAACAAGCCAGCTTGTTTTAAAATCTAAAGCAAACCAGCTGTATTCACAGTGACCTATTTTAAAAGGTTATTTTTTGGATTGGTGGCATTCGGTTTTAGATCAATGATAGCTGGGCAACAGGAAAATGGGCATTTGGTGTTAACTGTAAGTTACAATCACAAATTCTTGAGCCAATTAGGCCTACTTTTGTTCGCTGAGTCATTTAGTTGCTTACGCACGCATATAGTTTGGTATATAATATAAGACACATAGCATATTGTGTAGTTTAAACTGATCAAGGTTTTGGATACTCTCGCTTCATAGTATTATTAGGAATTTTGTAATAAATCTCAGGTTTTGGGCCACTGACTCTAGATCTATTATTATAGGTTAATTTTATAATAATTGGTATGCTTAGTATGACTAACTTGAAAGAGCGTCCTAACCGTTGGGCTAGGGCTACTTCACCTTTCAAAACGAAAGTAAGTGGGAAATTACGGGAACTTTTTCCGCTTGGTGGTAGTAACGCCAGGCCGTTGATGTTTCGACGAATCGTCGTGGAAACACGTTATGTAAAACCACCATCACTTCTCTGCATATATGGTCGCCGAATGTACGATCGATACATACACTGGCCCTTACATAAAAGAATTGTGTTAGTGATGAGCACAGCATGCGTTCGAAATTAAGCTCGGTAAAAATACATGCTGGCCAAATGGTTATGGCGACCGGTAGAGAGTCCATTATGGTTTCCAACCTAACATACCAGGTAATTTATAATTTGAATTAACCTAATAGTCTTGAAAAGTTCTTTCAGTCTAAAGTTTGCTCTATTGCGATAGGATATAGCTTATAGGTCATAAGATATGTGTATACATCTGTGTTTTAGGAAAGGCAAACATTATTACACGGGCAACCGTCGAATTATTATCGGTTACCAAAGCTATTGCAGGGTGTTTTTTAGATGTTTTCACTGTTTTCAACCCATTCTTTTACTATAGAGGTTTAAGCGACGTATAGGACAAGCGCTGATTTCGTTCCCACAACAGTGGGTATATTAAATTGTATTTGGGAAAGGTGGGAAAACGACAGTCGTTGTCAGAACCCCAAATTTTCGCATCTGATCGTCATAAAGTCCGACCGTTTATCCCCATGGGTAAGCGAATCTGCTATGCCCTAGTCGCCTAGTGCAAGGTCATATAACAATATTATCCTATCATATTAACGTATGTGATAATTTTTAAAACATTCTGCTTTAAATACATAGTGGATCCAGTCAAAAATCGTTTAGCATCTTGTGTTCGATCATTCAACTTATTATTATAAATAAAGTTCATACACTTTTCAATGTGAACATTAGGTTTGGACCAGTAGTTCGTAGAAGTTATATAATATATCACCCGAGTAATGCTAATTTTGGGACCACGGACTTAGAAGGTTCATATGAAAAAAAACAACTTTGAATTTAGTGCTGCCTACAGTGTCGGAAGCTTGGTAATTTTACAAATGATTTCATTAATTTATTGCCGTTTAGTGTGTATATCCAATTTGACATTTTATGCTGCATATAAATAGGTTCCCCAAATCACAACCTTGCTTCACAACCGCTAAACACTGTATAAATATATACTACAGGCTGGGACCAGGACGATTATCGCCTGTTGCGACAACCCGACATAAAAAATTATTGCTCGATTACGGGGATTTCCCTTTTGCTAAATGTGCAATGGAAATGTTGAAGGAACGAAAGGAACATCATTAATTTATCTAGAGAATTTGTTTCTTCAAAATGGATATTACTCGTGATAACTTCACTGAAATGTTGCCGAAAGTTAATCAGGCAATAGACAATGCGAGCTTTATCTGCATAGACGGAGAATTTACTGGTTTAACGAACCATCGTCACAATCTAACGTCATACGACTCGCCAGAAGATCGTTACTATAAACTACGTTGCAACACAGAAAATTTTATCCTTTTACAGTTTGGTAAGCCATATTTTTTAATTATAAGTCTGGAAAACGGCAATATTTGTTCATGCAATACTGGTTAATGCTCAAAGTTTGCCATGCTTTCACTTAGCCCGCCTTTTTTAATAAAAACTTGCATCTACCATGTAATCCAAACAGGATGATAGGCCATCATGGCAATAGCATGCTTAAGAAATATCTAATGGCACACACTGCATGTTGTTCTTTGCCACTTATAATTTCTGTATTTGTTGGCTGAGTGGTAGCATGTTGGACCATCGGCCAGAAGATGGAAAAAACTTAACAGACATTGCTTTTCTAATAATCATATTCGACACACTGCAATAGCTTTTGAGCTATGATGACTAAGCAGATTTTATAATACCCATCGTGATCCCACAAAAAACATTGAAGTATCACAAATGCATCTGGAATTTCTTAAGGTTTCATACATACAATCCTTTTAAAAACTGCCATGATTTTTATACTGGTCCACGAGGATAAAAACAATTATCTGACATTGTAATCTATTGCAATTATGTATCTTCCATGTAAGCCAGTTCTGTTTTGTTAAACTAATATGCAACATGCACTTTCCAGGAATGTGCACTTTCTCTTGGAGTGACTCTTTACAAAAGTACCAAGTGGACGCTTACAACTTCTACATCTTCCCATTTCGTTCGTCGTTTGCAGGAGTTCCTGATCGGTGAGAAACTCATTTTTCTCTATTTTTCAGTTAAGGTGTATTTGTCCAGCGGGTTAGCTCATGTAGCTTGAAATATCAGTGGTTGATGCGTGTACTATCAGAACAATGGGTACCTCATAGACTGTCAGCAAAACGGGGTAATGCATGGACTGTCGGACAAAATGTGGTTGGATCAAAACCTTTTACTAAATATTTGGTTGTGTAACTAATCAAGGCCATAAACAGACATTTACTGAACTAACACACAGCAAAACTTGCAGGAATTACTGCTCAGAAATGCTTTGTATAAATACAAAAACAAAAAATTTGAAAATAAATTGTTAGAGGTGGACAGACCCTTTTAGTCCACTCTGGATTACAAAACAGGTTCTACTTAATAAACTGAGCAGTTAAGTCCTGAGTTGTTTTAAGGCGAATAACCAACATTCTCTTGATTCAGTTCATTCAATTGTCTATCTGTCGATATATTAAATACAAAACTGTAAAATAAAACCAACTCTCCTAATCAGCATATTCTCCTGCCAAGCATCTAGTCTTGATTTCCTCACGTCCCAAGATTTTGACTTTAATAAAGCGATAAAGAAAGGAATCCCGTTCCTCCGACCAAATGAAGAGGCGGCCGTCCGATCAGCTGTGGAAGAAAAACAAGCGTATCGACAATCCACGTACAGATCACCAGGTTATTAAGAGCTTTTCCACCTTTTATTCAGTAAAAAATAAAGGTGTACTCCAGGACCCAGGTTATTAAGTTTTCATCATTATTCAGTAAATAATTATAAAGGTTTCACAAACCACCAAAAATCAATGACTATCCAAAATCAATATTTTCAATATAGACCTAATTTTGATAATATCTCTAAAATCTGTGTTTTCTATATGGACCTGATTTTAATAATGTCATAATCCATGCTTATCACATAGGCCTGTTTCTAATAATAACGTCTAATTAAAAAAACTTTGTAAGATAAATTCCTGTTTATTTATGATGTAATAATTATGCGCAACACTAAGCACATTAACCCTTTAACTGCCGCTGTCGACTCAAGTCGACAGCGCCGAAAATTGCATAAGTGGAAAAGTATACGGCCGATTTTGATCAGTGAGATAGCGCTGGAGAGCTGAATAATTTCTGCTTTTACCAATATAAGATGATATATAGGTTTGCATTTGAAATTTTCAAGTTATTTAAGTTTTAAAAAACGTATAAATATATGTGTGGTTTTGGTTGTTTTAATTAATTTTAATTACTGTTTTAGTCCCCGATTAGTTTTCAACTATTGTCGTCATGGTTCGCTTGTTTAGTTTGAAAACAATCCATTTGTTTTTCGCTTGTACATTTTGTATTAGGCCATTTTTTGAGCTTATGGAGGGTAAAAACAGATATTCTGATGAAGAAGCTGCCCTTTTGTTGGCTGATAGTGATTCTGGAAGCAGTTGTGCTTCATTTTCAAGTAGTTCTAGCAATAAAGAACCTTTTGAAGATGTTTTGCATCAGTTTTGTTTTCCTGTGGCCATGTGTTTGTGTTTCATTAGGCGAAAGTAAAAAAAAAAAAATTGATTTGCGTATTACGACGCGTATTTTATCATCAGTCAATTTGTGAGGTCATCACAAAAAAAGTAGTACAAAAATGGTCAAAAGATAATCATAAACAACTTTGCTACATACTGTTTTGTTTGTAAATAAGAAAAAAAGATAGTTTTTGTTGATCTAAATAGAAACACATGACGTCACTGCACAATGCATGACGTCATCAAAATTTTACTAATGTAAAACAAAAGAAAATTTATTACTGAACAACTTTTCTGTTGATCATACCATGCTTACATCAATAGTTTTTTGTACAGAAGCTTCTAACCTAAGGCAACTTAGCCGAAAAAATGACCAAAAAAAACAGCCGGCAGTTAAAGGGTTAAAAGTCCGTTTGGACACATTAACAAGAAAAAATCCTCCATAAAACCAATTCCTGGTCTTGATGTATAAACACTATAAACCCACCCCTCCCCCTGTACTTATCTATCTAAACACCCGATCAACACCCTCAGGCAAATTTGATGGGGTTTGGTCGGAGCCCCGCCTCCAAGGGTCCCTCCACCCCCATCACGGATCAAAAGACGAAGGAGTTTACAGAGAAGGTGATCGCACAAATCAAGGACTTCCTGGAGAATACAGAGGATACAGAACTCGTGCTGGATCCCTGCAACAGTTATTTGAGGTATTTGTTTGTGTGTTTCGGCTTAATGCATTCTGTGTTTTTAGTGATCATAAAACCAAACATATTAAATAAAATTAAAGCAATGTGTCCAACACATACAACATAGTGTAACCACTCAACCCGGTGGATGTGGCACAATGTAATCTGAAGATTTTTTTCTTTTTTTTATTTAAATGCCAGTAATGCTTTCACATTCTTTTCAGTGTGGAATAATGTGGTCTGTGTGTGCGCAGGCGTGCGTGTGTGTTAACTGCATAGCAGTGCGTTTTCAGTGCCGCATAAAATCCAGCATATTAAATAAAATGTTGAGGTGTCTGCTTGTATTTAATTTATTTTTCAAATTTTCGTATGTAGGCAATCATTTATTTACTGTTTTTATAGGAACGAAAACCAAGAAAACTGTGGGTGCAGGTGTATGTGTGTTTTAAATGCATAATAGTGTATTTTCAGTGCGGCATAAAATCCAGCATATTAAATAAAATGTTGAGGTGTCTACTTGTGTTTAATTTTTTTTTTCAAATTTACGTATGTAGGCATTCTCTTATTTACTGTTTTTATAAGAGCGAAAACCAAATAAACTAAACCACCAGAACTTTATTGCAGGAAGATTTTGTATGAAAACATCCCCGGCGCGTTCCCTGGGAAGATCTTAATTGAATCTCGGAGCGACGATCAGACTCACCAGCGTCACATCGTCATCGTTCGTGGAGCCAGTGCCTCCTTGCAGAAGGAGAGGAGTTTGCAAGCGAAGGTCCGGGAGGAGAGCGATTTAGAAGCCGCCATTGGGTTTGCCAAGTATGGGAGACGTTTTGTTGAAAATTTTTTGATGGCATAAAAAATTAAATAATAAAATTTTAATATATTTTTGACAATTTTAAGGTTTATTACAGAGTTTTCGATTTTTTTTGTTGAGAGAAGCCGCTTTGTTGAAAATTCAGAGTTTTTAAATTTTTCTTAAGCGACGATGGCATAAACAATAATTTGCTTAAAAATATCGGCTTCAGATGGCAAATAATATTTTTTAATATATTTTTAACAATTCTGTGATTTATAACAAATCATGTATAACGCCTGTGGTTTTATTAGTTATAATCCTAAAATAATTTTTAAATGTCCCTTTAAAAAGAAAGACATGTGGTGTAATAAAAAAATATGTGATGTAATAACCTCCGTGTAGTTTTCCTTGACACTTCATATTTCCAGAGTGGTCAAGAAATTAAGCCAATGTGAGAAACTGATAGTCGGCCACAATATGTTGCTGGATATTATCTACACCATTCAGCAGTTCGTTTGCCCACTGCCTGATGTTCTGGAAGAATTCAAATCGATGGTCGGCTGTGTCTTCCCAAAAGTCCTGGATACCAAGCTAATGGGAAGCATGCTTCCTTTTAGGGTGGGTGGGAAATTTGTTTTTAAGCTTTGCTTTCTGTTTTGGTGTTATGTTTTTGCCATTTTTTGTAAATATGTTTTTTTGCCATTTGTTGTAAATGTGTTTTTTTGCTATTTTTGTAAATGTGTTTTTTTTTGCTATTTTTTTAAAAATGTGTTTTTGGCCATTTTATATAATAGTGTTATTTTTGCCATTTTTTGTAAAAAAAAAAATTTTTAGAGCCATTTTGGGTTGGTAAAAAATTGTGTGCTTTTTTTGCAAATGCTTTCCTTTAGGGTGGGTTAAAACAATTTTTTTTTTGCGCATTGTTTTCCTTTGAATGGGTTGTGCAGGTTAAGAACTAGTCCCATGCGAGTGGGTTGTCCATTAAAACTGAAGGAACTTTAAAAAACCCAATCGAAAACATTTTCATGTTAAATCATCACATCGAAAATCTCAAAAATAACATTCAAATTCAAAAATTGAAATTTTCCCATGTTACAATGTCCATTGTGTTTTAACATTACCGGTTATAAAACACAAATTTCCTATAATGTATTGATTTTATATTTTCATACAACCCCACAATTTCCGCAGGACATACTCACCACCACCGCACTGGGAGATATGAACGCTCGCCTAAGAGAACCTCCATTCCAACCTGCTGATATTGCGGTGCCTGGCAAATACAATGTGGGCACAACAAAGAGCCAGGATTCCAACCTACACGAGGCAGCCTACGATGCCTACATCACAGGTATTTTGCGCGATACTGTTACACTTTTTTTTTAGGTTTTTGATAACCTGCAGTCAGCATCTCTCAACGATATTTATAAAATGCTATTTTTAACTAGTATAAAAACACAACTACCTCTAAACATACTTGAACAGGTCATATATAAAAGCAAATAGGCGGTAAAGTCTAACGGTTTTTAGCAGGAACTATAAAGATAAAGGCCACACAGGTAATTACCAATCAACGCACACACCAGAATCACGCATCAAGATAACATTGTAACAATACTAGTATCTTAAAATTGCTTGGTCAAACTTGTGTTAAGAAATAATATCTTAATTAAATTTGATATCGGGTAGCACCATTTGTTCAATAGAATGATCATCGCAATAAATCTTACAAACTTAAAGTTTAAAAGTAGCCTTTTACACTAAAAAAAAGTAAAAAACCGATGCTATTGGCTTTTCAATGCAGAAGTGAATCTTATGTTGGTTCGATATATACCAAGCATGATGCTTAGAGTTGTAAGAATTTTATCTTAATAAGAGACGTTTTAAAAAATAAGGGGAATTTAAAAAATGCAGGACATTTCAAAAAAAATATTGTGGTTTCCAAAAGTAATAATAAGTTCAATAATAATTTTGATCTTAATGATGGTTGTTTTAAAAATTACTTCTTTTTTTGCTGAATAAAAAATAAAATAAGCACTTTCGAAATGTCATAATCATAATCATCATAATGATAAAAATTATTATTCTGGATTCATGTTGTTTTTCTTAAGACTCACACATCTCCATGCATTAACTCATTCCAGGTTATTAGAGATTAATTCAAACCAACCATCCACAGGTGCGGCATTCCTGGCAATGGTCAACTACCTGAAGTCATTCCAAAGCAACAACTCCAGCAACTCCGGCAAATCACTTGCTTCGTTCTCATCTCTTCGTTCCTTGGTTTCACCATATATCAACAAGGTAAGTTTTGTGGGAAAAACTAAAAAGAGGAGGGAGAAAAACTGCTTATTAAATAAAAATTATAATATTATGGTTAGTGTTTAGGCTGGTGTAAAGTAAGTTTTAGTTCTGGGGTTGATTAGTGTTTAGGGCAGGCTAGAATTGGTTTTCGTACTTTTATGGAGCAAAAGTGTTGCCCAGGTTTGCTCATGTCTGGCATGTAAGCTTATTTTTTTTAGTTTTCACCGGTGGTGATTTTTTTATTTCCAAATTTAAAACTAACCAGTATGGCAGTACTTAATCGCAACCAGTTTACATAAGGAAATAGTTAGCGGAATTAGTAAAACCTCCAAGACCAGCTTTAATTTTGGTACTTCAGAATTGCCGTGCTTCTATTTAAATCTAAAAGCATAATTAGTAAAAGGTAAGGGGCAAGTGGCCACCCAAATTTTTGAATCTACCCATTCAAAATTAATTGGTCATAAGAGAAGAAAAGTAAATTTTCAAGATTCCCCTTTCTGTTGATTTATATGGGTCAAATTACTTAGTAGCCGCCTACATATGAGTGTCCCATCCCACAGTATTTCTAACGCATTGTGTTTAAGTAGGTAAGGCTTCAAGTAGGTTTTTGGTTTTGTGATGCAGTGATAATGCTAAGCCCTTTTACCTTATTTCCTTAAAAGTTAATAAGTAATGTTTTCCAAGGTATTCCTGATGCGTAGTTTCGACATTCCTTACCTCAACCTGACCGGTCCCGATTTAACGCCGAGTCGGGACCACGTATTCCACGTCGAGTTCCCCTCTGTGTGGAAATCGAGCGACCTTCGTCAGCTCTTTACCCCTGTGGGGCAGATCCACATTTCATGGATCAACGAGACTCAATGTTGGGTGGGACTGCACAACAAAACCCAGGTTTGTGATTATTTAAGTTTGACTTTTTCGTGTTTTATTGACCTCTTTTGGTGTTTTATTGACCTTTTTGGTGTTTTATTGACCCTTTTCATGTTTTATTGACCTTTTTTCCTGTTTTATTGACCTTTTTTCATGTTTAATGACATGTTTCATGTTTTATTAACATTTTTCGTGTTTTATTGACCTTGTTTTATGTTTTATTACCATTTTTCGTGTTTTATTGCCGTTACTTCAGTTTGACCTAATATTTATGTTTTATGGCAGTAAATGGGAAAACTCCGGCATAATTTATCACAAGGTAATCAGATTGCACCCTTTATCACAAGGTAATCAGATTGCACCACCGTAGTGCCTTGCCCAAGGACTCAACTGACTAGTAGATTATCTTGTGCTCAATCCGATGGCCAGAACTAATACCTTGTGTTAAAAAATATTGTCAGCGTAAGGTTTGAACCCTACTTCTGCCATATAAGGCCCCTGGTCCTATCCTTTGGACCACGCAGCCGGTTAATGTCAATAATCCGTTTATTTTACAGACCAAAAATGTTAAGAATCTCATTAAAGTCGGGTCGTACGACACTTTCCGATTACGCACGTACAAAGAATACCAGTCGGATGCGTCGCAACGTTTGCCCGTCGCCACCAACGGACTAAAATCGCCCCCGTTGCGCCCAACCTCCGCTACCCCATCGTTCATAAACATTGTTGAAGCCGCCAAAATAGCGGATCCGTCAGACGCGTCCGTTACGCCGACGCAACGGAAGCGTCCGCAATCAGAAGTCGAGTCGCCTCCGACGTCGGCCGTCGACGACTGCGACGAACCGACAGTGAAAAAGCAGCGCTCGATAGAAGACTGCTCCACTGCCTCTCTATCGCCACCCAGCGGCTCACCGGACACTGCCATCGAACCACTCACCTCGAGCGTCAAAATGGCGGTCGAAATAAAAGACGCACCAACGGGGTTCGCGGTCCCGGACGACTGGTGATAATACTGCAGTTTTGTACGAAAATAAACGAGGGCGATTTATAAAAAAACACCTCACTCACAATGAAAAAATTTGTATTTCTGTCTAGGAGTTAGTTTAACGTATTACAGTTCGGTTAACGTTATTATACAGTTTTCAAACATTATGCCTGCAAAGCTATGTAAAATCAAGTTGCTTACATTAAAACAGTAGGATACAGGTAAACAATAGAACTGGGCTCAAAATATTTTGATTTGCTAATCCAGCGTAAAGACGTTATCATAATTCTTGGAAATAGTGGTTTAGTGTGCATGAATTATAAACACCGAATATAGATCGACTTAAATGTACTCTTGGACCGGTTTGTTGAACTTTGGAAAGTTCGGGACGTAAGGCCTGCTTCCAAGTCTGAGTGTCGGATTATCATCTTGGTAGTCGGACGAGGAACAGGCTCCACATAGAACAGCTATGTAGCAGAATGACGTAGCAGCGAATGCAATGTACAGTGCTTCCCCAAACCTGTAGCAGCGGTATGGAGGATAGGATTGTGTGTAATATTTAAGTGTAACGGGTAACACTAAAGGCTGTGGGGGTAATGCTCATTTAGAGTATAGAAACTAGTTCTATGACGTATCTTAAAATCAGAACTAACCCAAATGCAATTTTCTTTTTTTAATAAGCTGTCCCCCCTACCTATATTTTTTTACCGGGCCAAGATTCGAATCCATGATGGGCTTTTCACTAAGAACGTTTTTAATTTCCGACCGTAAATTTAATCACCGCAAGTACAAAACAATCACCGTCGTTAAAACACGGGCCTTTGTCTAAGTGTAATTTTTTATAAACATTTATTTATTTCATTTTTTATGTGGGTTTAGCGGCCAATAAATCAGAGGTCCTGTTTTGTGTTTTCATCGTGGAAACCAAAAATAAAATAAACTAAAATACCACATTCCTAAAGAATATACCTCATACATTGACCCTTGTTGAATTTCTGGCCATTTCGCTGCTGTTGTGCGCATATATGAAACTCTGATGCAGTTTGTATCGCCGACCACAGGGTTATCACGGTAGCCGATATCGCCGAAAGTACAAACAGCAGAACCGACAACTTGTACACTCGCCGCTTAACTTGGTGTTCATCGGATAGTACAGTAGAGCAATTCATACCTGAAGTATCGTGTTTGATTCAGAATTGTGTTTTTTACTATTTTAGTTCGTTTGGCCAGTTAGCTCTGAATAAAATAGCAAAAGATTCATGTTTATGCCGAGAAGGAGTAAAGACAGTTATTGTATAGCTATTATCCGATTACTTCGCGCCCATCTTTGGGTTACCGCAGTTATTGCAGTGTCTAACCAGCGGCTTGTTTCGATCTCACGACCATTAGCTAAAACTCTTACCGATTAAGACGGCCGAACAATGCGTTTTTTACCGGGCCCAGTTTCGAACCTATAATAGGCTTAAGAATTTATAGTTTTCTAGCTTTTGATTACATGTATCGGTCTATTTAGCCATCTGGCCACAATGCTAGAACATTTTTAACGTGCCTCAAGCCGATATAATTTATAACCCAACATAGCAACCGACTGGTTGCAATCTAGTTTAAGCTAACCGGCAGAACATGTAAGTCTGGACAAAAGTTATAAAAAGCACCTGCGAGAGCCACGAACACTGCAAGGCCAGAGCATCCGATGGCGATAATCATCAACATCCGTCCCATGATCAAGTAAGTGCTGAAACGTAAGAAGAAATCGCCAAAGCCGTCACAATGCCATTCCCCTGTGGTGTAGCTGGGGACGAGAAATTGATCAGTTGGTCGCAAGTCACCTCAATGGGTGGTATGGGACGCTCTTAAAACTTACTATTCTCGTGTTTTAGTTGTCTTGCCGGACAATTACACGGAATTCGAATAGGTAATACACCTAATAATAGTCACCCTGAAAATTAAAAATAATTTCGCGAAATACACTACAAAAATCAGTTACTGGTTCCGGTACCCCGACAGGTAGCACACGATTGATGAGTTGGTGGTGCTGGTATATTAAGCGGTTAAGATATACAAAAATTTACACCAGGGGGTTAGGATATAGAAAACTCACATATATATATATGTGTGTACGACAGTGCAGGACACGTTTATTACGAGCTGTCCTGCCAAAAGTGGACAGCTCAACTGCTGGACAGCGAACACGCTACCTTATGGTAGGCCTGTTACAAAGATATATTAACGCCATTTCCCTACTTAAGTTTAGATTCCTTACCCTATGCACTCCTTCCAGAAACCGTCGATATGAGTCCAACTTTTCGACATTGATTTCCCTGGACCGCCAGGGTCGCTGTTTCGCCAATCAGCGCGTAACAGTGCAGCAGTCTGAAGGCAGGTACTTGCAAGTCCAAACACCACCCCGACAACCTGTTTAAAGTTTTCTGACATCGTACAGATCTGTGCCTAATTTGCGACTGATTCGTTTGGCGTCGTTGCTTTAAGGAAATCGGGAATATTCAATCCGCGACTATAGTGATTTCCAAAGATGGCTAATTTAGTCACAAAGTCCACTCCAAAAACTTAAGGTAAATTTTGAAATAACTTTCAAGTTTAGTTTCCAATGAAAAAATAACATTTATTCTATCAAGTGTCTATTGATATTTCACTGTTGTTATAGACTCACGTCTTTTAATCATAAGTAAACCGCAGCGTGTGGCGAGCTTTTCTTTTCCTTTTCCAATTTAGTTGCCAAAGCAACGGCTTTACTAATTTAAAAACATCGACAAGCATTTGGAGAAATGAGGTTCAACAAGAACATTTTACTAAGATTTGTAAAATGCGCAGTGTGATATTTGGGTATATTACAATGAACTTCGTTGATGCTATGGTCGCATGACAATAGTTAATTTAATTTACATCATTCAAAAAAGAAGAAACGTTCCTAATTTAATTTTCACGTGTCTGGTAATACAGCGCCCCATTTTACGAAATAAAATACAGCGCCCTCTGTACAACATGTTGTGCAATTTCTATGTTCAAAAGCACAACAGTAGAGATCACGAATTCACTATTTGGATTAATCGTTAAGTGTTGTAGAAGTCTTGAGTGTGTATTAAGTACGTCGTACTCCAATATAAAGACTGTAATAAGAAGGCATGTATCATTCGAATTATGATAATTAACATACACATTGCAAATTAAATACCGGTACGGAGTATTTATGCATCATTACTCTTCGGCGATTAACATAGGTCATAGGGTGCCTCTAAATACTACAGGACCGCTTGGATCACTTAGATTGCTATGGAAAGTAATTCTAACCCTGTCCCAAACACTAATCACATCCCCAGAACTAACTTTAACCCCAACCCTAACGTTATTATCATGGCTTTTGTAATTACGAAGTATAGTAAGCGCTCCACGCGATCCAAGCGCTCCAAGCGATTTATGCGCGCCAAGCGGTCCTGTAGTATTTAGAGGTACCGATTAACATATAGCCAAAACAGTTTTTGTTAATTATTAATTAGCTTAACAATACACACAAACCCAAGATTTTCCATTTTAGACTCTTAATCGTTTAACATACATGTGTATTGTGTAGTCTACCTTTTATTAAAGTAACTACACACTGTCCAATTGTAACACACATCAATAACTGCATTGATTGTTTGTAAACTTATTAAATTAGGGGTGGGCAACTTCTTTAGTCGGCGGGCAAGGTGTGGGAAAATAAAGTCCTTGGTGGGCCAGATTATTACATGAATAGTATTTAATACCTTAACTACAGGGTATGGTTAGATACAGTCTGTGGGCCGGTCAAAATCCCTACCTGTCTTAAATCAAGGTGTAAGTGGTTTTTATGTACCACAACATGCTCACGGGTACTTTATTTTCCAGGTGGTCTTTGTAGGATCACATATTTTATACTATTTCTGTGTGGATTAATTTTCCATAGAGGCTGAGGAAATCGAAAGGCTCAGATGTATGGTGAAGATGGTATGTATTGTATTACTGCTATCATTTTGAATACCATTAATTACTTGTAATATGTTATAAAGGAAGGGAAATGAAAAGGAGGGAAACTGCTCACTCAAACTATAGAAACTACATCTAACCCTGCCCTAAACACTAATCTTAACCCCAGGACTAATGCTAACTTTAACTGTAGCACCACTAACCTAAATGGGGTGCCTCTAATTACTACAGTATCACTTGAAGCGTTTTGAACCCTAACTGTTCAAGTGATCCTGTAGTAATTAGAGGGAACGACCTGAAATGTTATAATCTTCATATTGATGAGTAGTTTCTGTCTTTTCCCCATTTTAGTTTCCACATCAAAATTAACACACTACCTGAATGAGCAGTTGGACAGTATACTTTGATGTCTGGAAACAAAAATATAAAAATCTAATATCATTTATTTTTAATATTTTAATGTCAGTAAAATAACTTATTCTTTGCAACAGATTTAGAACTACAAGCTGAGGATGAGGATGAGATATTTCCGGAACTATGGCAGGAGGCGTGCTGGATCGTCATCAGGTTTGTGCTTAGCTGATTAAGTAAACCCATTGATCAACCAGGAATTATATGACTTAAACTGAATGGATAGGCGATAGAAACCACCCGCTAGCTAGTTGAGTACTTGACAAAGCGGTTAGTTGAAATCACATTCCCTAAATTACAATACTTGCGTATCCTTAACCGTAAATACATTACTTCACTTAAATAAATCACTACCGGTACCCCTAAGTACATCCCTTGGAACCCCTAAAAACATCACTACCCCCAATCAGCACCCCGAATTCTATTCTAGCTCATATTTCGACGAGAAGGGGTTGGTGCGTCAGCAGTTGGATTCGTTTGATGAGTTCATCCAGATGTCGGTGCAGAGGATCGTGGAGGATGCTCCGATCATCGAGTTGCAAGCAGAATCCCAACATACCTCCACCGAAGTTTCCGTCCCGGTAATTTTTCCAACTTGTGATATAGGATGGATAGGATAGGATATATAGGTAAGCAGGGGGTTGTAGGTTCGAAACTGGTCGCTGGCTAGTCGGTTGTATTCTTGGGTAATGCACTTAGTTAGAGGACATTGCCTGAACCCAAAACCATGGGATAGGATGATATATTTTTCATGTTTATCCCCGTGAATGGGAAAACCAAGGTGATTAACACACCGGCGATCGTCAGATTACCTCGCCTACTGGAGCTACTGTAGTGTGTTGTGTATGATTCACCTGTTCCTTTAGTTCAGTAAAATCCATTAATCCGCTAGGTTCAGGCAATATCCGTTAAGTGTCTTGCCCAAGAAAACGGACTAGCTACCAATGATCTGTTTCGAACCTGCATTCTTTCGGTTGAAATGAGTCGCACTAAACCACCAGACTAACCGGTCAAATATGAAACGTGTGGTTTTGATTTTGTGTATCATTCCTGTTGAGCTAACTACTTGATTTTAATTACAAAAAAAACTTTTTAAACAAAGAACAAAGCTATTCAAACAAACATCAGGTTATGCATTTATAAGGGTTATATTTATTTTACTCTATGTCTGAACTATCAGTCACAGAAAGTGAATGAAAAAGTATTTACTTAATTAGCATTACAACTGGAAAAACACATTTTATTGGGTATTTTTTTATATTTAAAATCCATGATTATTATATGGGTATGGAAACAATAGTATTGGTATCAACTCCGCTCAAACTATGGAACCGACTGTTCCTTGAAAATCTATTCTCTTAATCATGATTAGAATGCACATCGGTATTAATGAAATATTTTTCAGACCAAGTACTTGTTGAAGTTTGAGCAAATTTACCTGTCGAAGCCAACCCATTGGGAGAAAGATGGTGCACCAAGCCCCATGATGCCAAATGAAGCCAGGTGGGTGATTGTGCATCACTGTTGGGAATCCCTTAAGGGGGATTGGCAGTGATGAGAAAATTGTCTACATAGCAAATTCATTCTGTCTGCATTGCCAAAAAATGTGTCGAAATAAAAAATTAAATTAATTAATTCCACCTCTTCTATATGTTGGTGTTTGTGCATCCTTGTCTATAAACCATGGGACTGGATGCTTGAATGGGATAGGTAGGGATGAAAAAAGCATCTACAAAGTCATTTCATCTGCATCACCAAACAAATGCCAATGAAAAAAAAATGGTTACATTCAACTTTAACCTAACCTATCCTGACTAATTGAACACCACTGTGGGGGCGATTCCTAAAGGGGGATAGGCAGTGATAGGAAAAGTGTTTACATAGCAAATTCATTCTGTTTGCATTACCAACAAAATAATGTTGAAAAAAAAAATTCAATTCTACAGATTGCGCAACCTGACCTACTCCGCACCGCTTTACGTTGACATCACAAAGACAGTTGTGAAGCACGACTCGCCACCCATTGAGACACAGCACCAGAAGACATTCATCGGCAAAATCCCAATTATGCTACGATCCACATACTGCTTGCTAAGCGGGCTCACCGATCGTGATTTGACGGAGTTAAACGAATGCCCCTTGGACCCAGGGGGTTATTTCATAATTAATGGGTCGGAAAAGGTGTGGTTGGGGTATGTTTATGTTAGAGGGTAGGATAACAGTATAACACAGGGGGGTATGTGTTAAATACAGTATCATAACTTGTCGCTTTATCAGCTGTGTAAAATAGTATCATTATAAAAATGATTTTTGTTTAAAATTTATTATGTCATTTTAAGTTGTTCACCGATATAAGTACAATCAAATCAAAATTTATTCAAGTCTTTGTATTTCACCTACAAAATAACATCTCACTCAAATTGTGAACGATTATGTGCACTTTAACTACAATGTTCAGTTTATTCCCTTTGATTTTTTATTCACCTGGTGTTCGCCAATTAAAAACAAATTATCAATTTTAATATTACCTACTAAAACAGAAAATCTTAAATGATTGCTTTAAAATAATACAAAAAATCACTTGCAGTGCACTTTCACTTAGCGTAAAAAAATTAATTGAATTAAACAAACAGCCTTCAAAACAAACTAACCTAAAAACCAAAAATTTTATTTACCCTAAGGTACTTATCGCTCAAGAAAAGATGGCAACGAACACGGTGTACGTCTTCAAAAAGAAGGATTCGAAATACGCGTTCACAAGCGAAATACGAAGCTCATTGGAAAACAGTTCTCGTCCTACAAGTTCAATGTGGGTTAATATGCTGGCAAGAGGTGGACAGGTAATCTATGGGAGAAACACTTTTTGTACAAAAGATCGTTACTTAGGGATTCAGAGCAACCCCTTAATTGTCAAGTGTTATTCAAGCTTTTTTAGTTTGGAACATTTTTTTGCATTAAATATTGATTTAAGTAATTTCCGTACTGTTGGAGTAATAATGAGTAGTCGAACTACATTTTATTACTACAAGCTCACACTTAATTACTCTATTGTGCTGTTTAATAATAACTTCAGTGAAAGAAAGGCTATTAAGAAAACTAGCCAAATTTCGTTTTTAATTACGCAATCCAATGTGAGGTTACAGAAAGGTTGCAAGATTTTCCACTTTTTTTAAAGCAAAATGTTTAAAGGGCTGCATGATTTAAAGGAATTGCAGGGTTCCAAGGGATAGCACAATTTTTAAAGGGTTTGAATTTTTCTATAGGTTGTGATATTTTCAAAGGGTTATTTAATTTTAAACCTATTACTAGTTTATCTTTTAACTGACAATCAGTTAAACTATCACTAGTTTAGTTTAGTTTTCATCATTTTTTGTCCAAGTATTAGCAAATGGAAAGCGAACTGCTCATAAGAGACCGAACTTTAACCCAATACCTCAACCAGGGAGTGAAGAAGAGTGCCATCGGACAGCGAATCACTGCTATCATCCCGTACATCCGACAAGAAATTCCGATCATCATTGTGTTCCGTGCTCTCGGATTTGTGTCCGATCGTGACATCCTCGAACATATTATATATGATTTCGATGATCCAGAAATGATGGAAATGGTAAATGTGTTTTTATTTTATTGGTGAATTTGTTTGTTTGTTTAAACTAGTGGTTTCTAATGATGGAAAAAAGGAAGCACAATTGCAGTTTTACTAGGATGATAAACTGGCAAACCTGACACCAAAAAAATTTAAACGACCAAAAATATTAAAAACTCAACCATAAAAAGTTTTTTTAGTTGCGAGTTGCTGAAAAAGCATCTGTTAAATGACAAAAAGAGCTGTTTGAGAGCAATTGTCGCAATAAAACTATCATGTTGGGGTAAATGAAAGTCTGGCTGTTCTGGTCCGATTGTGATTAGGTAATTGGGTTCCATATTCACTCTGACTAATTTCTGCATAGTTGTATATCGGGGCCAAAATCTAAATTTTTAAAGATTTTTAAATTAAAATTCTTTTTTTTCTGATGCCCAAAAATCCACCCCCAATTTCAGGTGAAACCGTCCTTGGACGAAGCGTTCGTCATCCAGGAACAAAACGTTGCTTTGAACTTCATTGGGAGTCGCGGGGCCAAACCCGGGGTCACGAAGGAGAAACGGATCAAATACGCACGCGAGATATTGCAGAAGGAGATGTTACCTCATGTCGGGATAAGTGATTTCTGTGAGACAAAGAAAGCCTATTTTCTGGGGTAAGTGTGTGTGGCTGTATATATTAGGGTAATTTATGGGGTAATCTATTTATTAGTGGCCTGGTTCCGTGGCGAAAAAACTCATTGGACTAGCATGCAAAAGGTTGCAGGTTCCAAACCTGATAATGTTTGATTTCTTGGGCAAAGCACGTGTACAGAAGATCTGCTTAAACCCAGTAGTTTATTGAGTTAAAAAGCAAAAGCAATATATCCATCGTATTTTGGTCCTTTCTGCACCTAATCGGTCATTCCAATTTCCCACACTAAAAACAAGTTTCAGTTGCCCCTCTTTGCAAATACTCCTGTTTTTTCACCCCTGCTTCTAAAAACCCCCCTCACCCCAGATACATGGTCCACCGACTGCTATCAGCCGCTCTAGGCCGCAGAGAGCTAGATGACCGGGATCACTACGGCAACAAGCGGCTCGACCTCGCCGGTCCCCTCCTTGCCTTTCTCTTCCGCGGATTGTTCCGGAACTTGATGAAGGAAGTGAGGTTGTACGCGCAGAAGTTCATCGACAGGGGCAAGGTTAATCGTCTTTGTTTTTTGCAGTAAATTGCAACTCTTTAGACTGAATATTTATGTGATATCCTTGTGAATAGAAAACAACTAAGTTGTTGTTTGTTATTGTTTTTATGTTGCTGTTTGTTGTTAAAGAAGGTATTGATAAGGGGGGAAAGGTTGGTTGTCTTACTTTTAGCTCGGGCGGTTGGGTACCTTACTAAATCTGGCGTATGTTTTGTAAAGGACAACTTTTTATATTGAATATTCATGCGAAATCTCTATGAATGGAAAAAATGCTTGGGATATTCATGACTGTACATTTAGTAGGCTACCTTGGCAATTACAATGCAAAACTGTTCTTTACAGGGTGCATTTTCTAAAAAAATCTACAAAAATTTACTCAGGTTATCCTGTTAATGTCACACTATAATTAATAAGCCGGCTGATATTGTGTTTTAATGTGTAGGGTTTATTTACAAAAAATAAATAAAAATGTGCACGAGATAGTGTTATTGTGGTAGGTTTCTTTAGTCTTTTTTTGTAGGAATATTTTATAAAAATCGTTTAAAATTAATATTTCATTATATATTAAAATTATTTAAAATGTGCAATATTATGGACAGGACTTCAATCTAGAGCTGGCCATAAAGACGAGAATAATCACCGATGGGTTGAAGTATTCGCTCGCTACTGGTAACTGGGGGGATCAGAAGAAAGCTCACCAAGCTAGAGCTGGTGTCTCACAGGTGCGGGCTATTACTGAACTGCTCGGTCCAGAATTGTGGGATTTTATAGGATATGGTGGTAGTTTTACGACTTGTGTGGGTTAACGTCAACAACACAAGTGCTACAATTATTTTTTTACCCTATGTGAAGAACTTTTAAATTCTAGAATAAGACAGTACTAGTGCTGAAAGATATAACAAAATAAATAAATTGATACAAAGCAATTTGCAGGTGGGGGCTATTCTTGGGCTGCTATGTGGAGAATAAAATGATGGGGTGTTGGGTAGGACTGGGTGCTGGTTTTACGCTTTATGTGGGTTTAATTTTTTTGCACTTTTAAATATTAGAAAAAGACAGTAGTGCTACAAGATATAACAAAGTAATTAAATTGATACTAAATGGAGCTAAGAGTTGCATTAAAAATACAACAGTGTAAGAAAAAAAGTATAAAACTTAATTTATGGGGTTTTTACAAGGTTAGTCGTTTTTTTTTTAAATTTGGAACGGATCCAATGTAGATATAATTACGTTGCTATGTAGATACATTTTTAGCTGCCATATGTACAGATTAGTCTGGTGGTTTAGTGCGTCACCTTTCAGCCAAGAGTTTGCAGGTACAAAACTGGTCGCTAGCTAGTCGGTTGTGTGTCCTTTGGCAAGGCACTTTACGGACATTGCCTGGACCCAGCGGATTAATCGGTTTTACAAAATTGAAGAAACTTGTGAATCATATACAACACACTGAAATAGCTCCGGTAACCCAACGCGGCGTCGAGGTGATCTGACGATTGCCCGTGTGTTAACCCCCTTGGTTTTCCCATTCACGGGGATAAACATGAATATCCTATTTTATCTTATCCTAAGTAATAAATCGATTATAAACTCCCATTTATGTCCAGGTGTTAAATCGCTTGACATACGCATCCACTCTATCCCATCTCCGGCGTCTTAACTCCCCTATTGGCCGTGATGGCAAGCTGGCGAAGCCGCGTCAATTGCACAACTCCTTGTGGGGGATGATATGCCCTGCTGAGACCCCAGAGGTGAAGTTTCAACTTAACTTGTTTTTATTTAGTTTTATTTATTTATTTTTTTGCTCCTTCGTTACAATAAAAAAGAATAGAACAATTATTTCAAGTTAAGGATACAGGATAAAACGGCAAAACTACAGTAGTTAAAACACGTCAGTGAATAGACACATCACAAATTAGGGGGAAACTTGATGTGGCCGTTAAACCTTACATTAATACAAATAAATTTCAACAGAACAATTTAAATCAAAATTAACTAATTAAATTTGATGTTATTTAAGCCTTGAGTAAAAGTGTGCAAGCGCGACCCAGTACTGAGGGGGGAGCCGGCTTTGGGATTAAGTGGACAAAGAAAAAGAAAACCTAAAATGAAATTCCACCAGCTATTGTGTTTTTTTTTGGTGTTAAATTTAATTCCGGGCAATTTATAGAGAATCTATTTGTATAGCACCGCAGTCATTTTTTTAAATATGATGAACTAAGTAAATTTAACTAAAATTGTGAAGGTTTTATTTACATATTTGCACTAAAAAACAAGTAGAAGCTATAATGGTGTATTGCTTTGGTGAAAAAAGTAAAAAAATCCTTTGTGAAAAGTAAATGAAAAATCATTTGTGAACTTTACACAATTATGTAGGACTCAAGATTGTTGCCATTTTCTTTCATGCGATAATTTGACACAGAATTCTTCACTAGCCCCTAATATTGGTTTTCGTAGTAAACAGTACATGCTTCAATACAAACAACAACACTACACCTCTTGCAGGGCCACGCAGTAGGATTAGTGAAGAACTTAGCGCTGATGGCTTACATCTCGGTGGGCTCCCAACCCAGTCCCATCCTCGAGTTCTTGGAGGAATGGTCCATGGAGAATCTCGAGGAAATCTCTCCGTCTGCGATCGCCAAGTAAGCTCATCGTCAGATGTCTTGGTTTAATGTTTTAAGATTTTTTTCTCAGTTGTCTAAACCAAAAAAACAGTTAACACCGTAATCACACCTTAACCAAGCCTTACCTGCATCATTACCTGTCCCTTAACTGCCCCTACCCATGTTTGGTATCATGTCACCTGCTGCTCATTATAGGTTGCTAATCTTGGTTTAGTTTTTAAATTAAACCATTGGCTAAATTAAAAAATAACTCAGTTACCACATTCCCCACGCTTGTCCCCCCCATTACCAAGCCCCCTCCTCTATAGGCCCCTTATTTACGTGTTAATTGGTTATTACCCGACACTTACCCACTTCTAGTGGATTGTGGATAATATTTTGTGGTTGTGGTTTTGTGGCAGAATTTAAGCACAGGGTCACAGTTGCCACATTCCCCAGTTGCCACACCTTGTTCCCCTTTACCAATCCCCAAGCCCCCTACCTTATTGTCCCTTATCCACCTGTTAATTGCACATTACGCGCCACTTACCCAATTGTAGTAGATTGTGGATAAGAAGGCGACTGAGTGTTCTGATTTAGCCAACGTTTAAATATAAAACATTACACTACCCACCCCATTCCCCCCTATTACATATTTTATTACCCACCCCATTACCCCCTATTACACATTTTTACCCACTCCATTATCCTCCTGTTACACAATCCATTACCTATCCCATTTCAATACCCACCTATTACCCATTTCATTACCCACCTATTACCCATTTCAATATGCCATTGTCGGATACCAGCTGGTTGACCCCATCTATACCATTACGCCAACCACCATACTTACCTATTACCACCCTTACCCACCCCCCCATGTCACCAACTCACCCATCAACCCCCACCCACAGTGCCACGAAGATATTCGTGAACGGCTGTTGGGTGGGTATCCACAGAGACCCTGAGCAACTGATGAACACGTTGCGCAAACTGAGGAGACAGATGGACATCATCGTGTCCGAAGTTTCAATGGTAATTTCATGCCTCATGTCTGGGATAGCTATGTTCTTACTTAGAATGCTTGGAATAGGAATGTTTTTATTCAAGTATTCTGTCTGAAGTTTCAATGGTAATTCCATGGAATAGGGATTAAGAAAATGATTATTAAATGTGTTTTTGCGCGCCTTCGAAAAAAAAATATATATTTTCTAATCGTGCGGAACCTTTACAAAATATTAGCCATCATATGGTCGAAATGTACATGGACCTAAATTTTACACATACCATCAGGGGAATATTCAATAATCTCGAAGTACTTAAATGGCTGGCATGTTTGGACAGAAGAAATTATATCTGGTTAAAACATATTATGCCTTATGCTTGGGAT
>CH003217.1:198849-247994 GCA_000149265.1 Ciona savignyi
CCCCCCATACAACCTAATGTGGTGACCCCCGCAACCCCGCATCCACAGGTCCGAGACATCCGGGAGCGCGAGATCAGGATTTACACGGATGCAGGGAGGATATGCAGACCGCTCCTCATTGTGGAGAACCAGAAGTTGCTCCTGAAGAAACGACACATCGATCAGCTCAAGGAGGAATACAACAGCTACAGGTGATTTCCCTATTTATTGGATGTTTAAGGTATTGTGGCATCCTAAGTCCCTTTCTGGGGGTTTCCCCTATTTGAATGTTTGTCAAGAATTTAGTGATTTGCCCTTCTATTTTCAACGCGCAGTGAACTGTAGATTCTGAATTTATTCCGCCATTTATACAGTATCGGTGTAAATAAATTCCCATCCTTCATGAGAATGCGGCACTCTATTGAAGAGAAAATTAGTTTACCGCACACCGGCACTTCCACAGCAAAATTAAAGATTTTTTATGCCACAATAAAAAACACTCCCAACCCTTGCATTTTTAACCCCTTGCATCACCCCCTAACCCTACCTACCCCAGGTATAACCCTAAAAATACCAACCATAATATTACCCCTAAAAAAACAAAAAACTATAATTGTGAAATATCCCATTCTATCAACACACGCCTGCATTTTTAACCCTGGTTATAACGACCTAACCCCTACACTAGACAGCAGCAACCATAACTTCATCCCCAACATATCAATTCCTCCCCAGCTGGCAGAACCTTGTAGCAAGTGGTATGACAGCGCAACCCTTTTTCCCATATTTTTCCACTTTCCGTGGTATTCCTTTCACTTACCCCTACTTCGAGATACCAACCTAAAATGCAGCAATCATAACAATATCAAACCCCAATCATGTCATACCTGTCGGATACCATACGTATCTTACCCTTCTTCCAACACACCCTGCATTTTTAACAAATAGATATACCCTCAGCATAATTTCCATACACAACATCCCAATACATCGACAGCTGGCAGGACCTTGTAGCAAGTGGAGTGGTTGAATACATCGACCCACTGGAAGAGGAAACCATCATGTTAGCCATGTTCCCAGAGGATCTGCAGGACAAAGGAGAGCAGTATTGTAGCACGTACAGCCACTGTGAGATCCATCCAGCCATGATACTGGGTGTTTGTGCATCTATTATTCCATTCCCTGATCATAACCAGGTACTTGTTTATCATTCTTTGTATTTTATCAACAAATTAATCAACTGTCTGTGACACATCATATCGCTTGTTTATTGACCCACTTTTACCCATGTATCACCCAGTAATCACCTTTCTGTAACCCTACATATCACCCGTTTATTGACCCACTATTACCCATTAAACACACTTTATATTTTATCAACCCACTATCACACATTAATCACCTGTCTCTAACTCTCTTAATATCGTCTGTTCATTGACCCACTATTACCCATGTATAACCTATTATTCACCCGTTAATCACCTATCTACCCTTAATATAACCTGTTAATCAACGTATTATCATCCGTTTATCATCTGTCCATCACCCTTCATATCAATATTATCCTGATATCACCCGTTTGTTACCCATGCATTATCTCAGTACCAACACTTTATTATTAATCATCTAACCCCAAATGTATCAACCAATATTACCATTGCCTTATTTTTAATCGTCTCCCGTTTAATATTAATTAGTCATTTGTCAATAACCTACATATCGCTCCAATATTTACCGGGTTTGTGTGATTCATGAATAATGAAATCCTCTTCCAGTCCCCGAGAAACACGTACCAGAGTGCGATGGGCAAGCAAGCGATGGGCGTTTACATCACCAACTTCCACGTGCGTATGGACACGCTCGCCCACGTGCTATACTACCCACAGAAGCCCCTCGTAACCACTCGCTCCATGGAGTACCTTCGATTCCGTGAGCTTCCAGCAGGAATCAACGCGATTGTGGCGATTTCTACGTACACCGGGTACAACCAGGAGGATTCCATCATCGTTAATAAGAGTTCGGTGGACCGAGGATTTTTCAGGTTGGTTTTGTGTTTTGCGTGAGATTTTGTTACTTGGGTGGCGGTGATATATCGGTAATAGAAAGGGGGGGGGGGGTAAGTGGGTAATAGAAGGGTGATAAACAGGATTTTCAGGTTTGTCATGATTTTGTTACTTGAGTAGGGGAGATTTTGTTACTTGGGTGGCGGTGATAAATCGGTAAAAGAAAGGTGATAAACTGGGAATAGAAAGGTGGTGATTAGTGGGTGATGGAGGGGTGATAAACAGGATTTTTCAGGTTCGTTATGATTTTGTTACTTGACAAAGGGTAATAAGCGATAAACAGCTGATAGCGGGGATGATTAGTAAGTGGGTTGGTAAACAGGTGATGTTTGGTAGTTGAAGTTCTTAAGGGGATGATACATTTTACCCATGGGTGAAACAATTGCTGTTGTAAAACATGGTTAATCCTGAGATTGCTTTTGGTCCACAGTTGGGTGTTGTTTAGGATACTCATCATTATCCCCTATCTGGCTTAAGGACACATTGGTAAATCATACGTTAAAGCCCACAGGTCTTCAAGGTATCAGTCAAATGCCTTTTCCAATGAAACACTCTAACATAAGCGATAAGCCAAAAGCTGGTATCGATCCTAACACTATTCAAGCTAATGATATGAATTGCAGCTCCAATAAGCCAACATACTAATCCCCGAATGCTCCCTATAGGTCTGTGTTCTACCGATCGTACAAAGATGCGGAGAACAAGAGCGCTTACGACCAGGAGGAGACGTTCGAACGACCTGAACGATCGTTCTGCACTGGGATGCGACATGCGATATATGATAAACTTGATGATGATGGCCTTGTCTCACCAGGTGATCATGTGATTTGTGATGTTTCATGTCATGATTATGTAATTTGATGATGTATCTCATATTTATGTGGTTTCATGATTTATCATGTCATGATTATGTAATTTCATTATTACATCTTGTGATCATGTTATTTGGTGATTGTGTTATATCGTTTATATTATTATATCATCTTACATATGTACATTTCTTGCTATTGCAATGTTTTAATGAGAACGAGAGTTCCCCACAGTTTTTAATAGAACCCAATAATTTACTGCATTCATCTCCGTTTTACTCGCCCAATTACAAAACCGGTTTCGATCCCATAACCTTTTGACTGATGATCCAACTCGGTGTTTAGATTACAAACCACCCATTCCTACAACACTTTCTCAACTGTTTAAGTAAATCATACAACTCGACCAAGAGCACAAGAAAACCACCACTTCCACCTACAATCATACAACTCGACTGAGAGCACATGATAACTTCAATCCTCCCCCAGGGATCCGAGTATCCGGAGACGACGTGGTGATCGGGAAGACGGTGATGCTTCCGGAGAACGAAGATGAGCTCGAGGGGACGACTCAGCGGTTCAAGAAACGTGACGTGTCAACGTTTCTACGTACAAGCGAAACTGGCATCGTGGACCAGGTTAGTGGATTGTATGGCTCTCTGGTAGATTACAAAAGTCCCTGTAACAGAGACATCTTCGAATCTCTGACTTTCGCTCTTGGTTAAAGAAAACATTCTTGGCAAATTGTTTCACAGTCGTTCGTCTTGTGGCGATCCAAGAATTTACCTCTAACGGCACAGTACGAATGCCCCCGTCTGTCCCTCTTAATTATTACCTCGCGCTCCAAAAACCAACAAAATAGAGCAGAGGTCCTATTCCATTATTCCATGCACCATTATCCAGGCTCGAGAGCCTGGTTTGGACACTCTACCCTACCTCTTCCACTTCCCCACCCTCCATGTTACCCCCAAAAGTCCTTTGATCTTGTGATGTTACAATCTCATAATTAAATTACAAAACCTCTAGGTGATGATCAGCATCAACCAGGATGGATACAAGTTCACGAAGATCAGGGTTCGATCAGTCAGGATACCACAGATCGGGGATAAATTCGCGAGTCGGCACGGACAGAAGGGAACATGCGGGATCACATACCGTGCTGAGGTGGGTTTCATTCAGAGTTTCTGCCCTCTTGGACCCAACGGCGTCATAAATCAACTTGCTTATAGGATATGATGTTTTGATTTTATCTCTGTGAACAGGAAATACCTGATGTTTTATCCATGTGGATATGAACTATACCATATTATACATGACAAATTGAAAATATGAGGGGTTGATAATGTACGACATATTAATATATGTCATATACATGTGCGATATATAAATATATGATGATGTTTTATCGTGTGACTGGAAAATGCAGGAAAGGGCTGTTAACCTAAGGGAAATTGTTAGATTACCACTTTTACCTACAACATAGGGGCCTTATTTTTTTACCTTTTACCTACAACATAGGGGTCTCTATTTAATTATTATTTTACATTGCTTTTATTTATGTGTATTTGGTTTCTATTATTCATACCTTCCTTCGTTTCTTGTAATAAACTGTTTCCCAACCTGAGGTCCATGGCACCTACGGATCTGCAGACTATCCGTCTTTGCAATAAAATCAATAACTAATAACAAAAACTTTGGAATGTGCAGTTACACTGTATTTAGCCAAACGCATAATAAAGCAACCAGAAAAACATAATTAACACATGTTATGCAGGATATGCCGTTCACAAGCGAGGGAATGCAGCCCGATCTTATTGTCAACCCCCACGCCATCCCCTCTCGTATGACCATCGGTCACTTGATTGAATGTATTCAGGTGAGCTTTTTCTTCCCTGTGTGTGTGTGGAGTATGGTGGATAAAGAGGGAGGTAGGAAAGGAGAAAAATTGAACTAAAATAAAGATTCAAATGTAAGGGTTAATTTTAGGTGTCAGAACAGCTTTAGTGTTTTGTACATTGGTGTTAAGGGGGGGTAGAATAAGTTTTTATAGTGAGCATTTTTTCTCCGTTTTATCCTGTAACTAGTACTTTGTTACAATTATAAAAACACAATGTATGTATTAGACACATTAAAGCCAATACAGATTAAACATGAAAAATATTTTTGCCGTTTTTTTGACTTTCTTTGCTATTTAACTGTAACCGTTATTCGGCTATACTTGGCTAATTACATTCGTGGCAATATTAAAATGTTAAAAATTACTGCTTTAAATGTTGTTTAAAATAACACGATCGTGGTACACAGGGTAAGGTGTCGGCAAACAAGGGGGAAATTGGAGACGCCACTCCGTTCAACGACACAGTGAATGTGCAGAAGATATCCAATTTATTGCACGAGTATGGTTACCAGCAGCGTGGGAATGAGGTGCGTGGTAAAAAACTTGTTTTAGGAAAGTTAACTTTATTTTTAAATTAACTTAAACTTCACATTATTTTTAAGTTAACTTTAAACTTCACCTCATTACCATATTCTTAATTTTAACTGGTACGTTAGGAAATACCTTGACTAATTTAGTACCCTCATTAAGTACCCCATTGTTAAACAAGAGTTTTTCCTCTTACTTAACCCCAAAAGGGTTAAACAGAAGTCTCCACCCCCCAAATAACCCCAACCCCCCAGGTGCTATACAACGGACACACGGGTAGGAAGCTCAACACCCAGGTATTCTTCGGCCCCACATACTACCAACGCTTGAAACATATGGTCGACGACAAGATACATTCCAGAGCTCGAGGGCCGGTGCAGATATTGAACCGACAACCCATGGAGGGAAGATCCAGGTATGACCATGTTTTTATTTGTTTTGTTTTTTCCTGGATCAATTTCATTCCCATGATAGGCTTGTCAATAAGTCTTTTTTTGATATAAATCGTTTTTTTTTTGTCCACACGACCGTTCCAAGGTATGACGTTGTTTTTATTTGTTTTTGTTTTTTTCGGGGCTCAATCTCTTTTACATATGGAATGGTATATGATCTTAGTGTTAACCATTTGGCTACACGACCAATCCAAGGTATATGTATGACGTTGTTCGTTATATCCGACCAAAATCTCAACCCGGCTAGCTGTTGGTTTTATTTAACCCAAGAATTTTTTTGAATTTTATAGACATAATAGGGTAGGATATTCATGTTTGTCCCCGTGAATTGGAAAACTAAGGGGGTTATCACATGGGCAATCGTCAGATCAATCAGGTTACCGGAGCTAGTAGAACTTATTGATCTGCTGGGCTCAAGGAATGTCCGTCAAGTGCTTTACGCAAGGACACAACTGACTAATTAGCGACCAGTTTCGAACCTGCAACCCTTCAGTTGAAAGGCGACGCACTAAACCACCAGACTAACCGGCCGGACGTTTCTTAACCTCCCCTCTTAATTAAACTGACTTTCAGAATATTTGCAAACTATCTGTCGGACAAATAAACACAACCACACAGGGACGGTGGTCTGAGATTCGGCGAGATGGAACGTGATTGTCAGATCGCTCACGGCGCCGCTCAGTTCCTACGTGAGCGATTGTTCGAAGCCTCCGACCCGTACCGCGTGCATGTGTGCAATCTATGCGGACTCATAGCGATCGCTAACCTGCGTTCCCACACATTCGAATGCAGGGGCTGCAAGAACAAGACTTACATATCGCAGGTTCGTTTATATCTCCGTACTCCTTTACTGGGGATTTGGAATCTGGCGGAAAATATGGAAGGATAAGATATATATGTATATCCACGGGTTGGAAAAACGCAAGCGGCGTTATCAATTACGCATTCGTCAGATTACCTGCGACCACCGTCGGGTTACGGGAGCTGTTGCATTTTATTGTGTATGGATTATAGCAGCGACGTTAGTTATGTATGACAGCGACGTTAATTTTGGTTATATCTTTTAATTCCACTGGATTTAGGCAATGTCTGCTAAGTGCTTTACAAACTATTACTTGAAGCTCGTTTTTAAAATAATATAAGGGAAGTCTGCATATGATTGTTGTTATTTTTACCTCGAAGTTATCGTTGCTATATTAGTTTAAGCCCGTCCGATTAGCCTACATGTATCACGTTAAGCATTTAGCAATAACTAGCTCCGATAACCGGACAGTACGCGCAGGGTAATCTGACGATGGTCCGTGTGGTAACGTTTACTAACGGGAATAAACATAAATATCCTATTCAATACTGCAATATAATCCAACTTTGGAAATGAAGTAATCTGACGATTGTTCTGCTATAATGTTCCCTACAGTTCCAGTATAGCACCATCCTAACCCCATACGCCCCACAGGTACGAATGCCGTACGCTTGCAAGCTGCTGTTCCAAGAATTGATGTCGATGTCAATTGCCCCTCGCATGATGGTCACGTAGATCCCCTGTGTAACAGCGCCAGACCTGCGCCACCACAAACTGCCACCATCGATTATCAGTCTTTCTGCAAGTGCCACGAACTCTTTAATAAAACAATTGTGTACAATGATCGCGAGCGTTTTATCGCCGATTAAAACAAGATATTCGTATTATTGTCCATGTTTCGTCGGTTAGCTCCGTGGTAACGCGTCCCACCGCCAGACAAAAGGTTATGGCTACAAAACCTGCCGCTGGCTAGTCGCATGTGTTAAGCAATTATTGGAAGAAGTTTGTGAGCTTATGGTTGGACCAAAACTGTATGTGGGTTCATGGGTTTGTCCGGCCGGTTAGTCTGGCAGTTTAGGGCGTCGCCTTTCAATCGGAAGGTTGCAGATGCGAAAATGGTCGCTAGGTGGGTTGTGTCCTTTGGCAACGGATATTTCCTAAATCCAGCGAATGAATGAGTTTTGCCAAATTGAAGGAACGTATCTATCATATACAATCATACTGCAATATCTCCGGTAACCCGACGGTGGGCGCGAGGTGATATGACGATTGCCCGTGTGTTACCCCCTTGGTTTTTCCATTCACGGGGATAAACATAAATATCCTATCACACACCGTCCTCGTATCTACCACCCTGTTATAGCTCCAGTAACTCAACTTTGGGCAACTGGTTATCTAATAAATAGGCGTGCTTTACGCTACCTGGGTATCTGCACGTATGAAAACAACAAGAAAAAGGAATGAAAAAAAAGTTTACATTTAAAACAACGGTTGCACACATTCTGAGTGCTGGAACTATTGCTGCGAAATGTCTTCTCTCTTCGGTATGACTTTGAATAAACCAATTACAGTAACCGTGTTCATACAATAATTCTTTTTGTTATCGTGTGGTAGTGACGCAGTCGTGCTACCCCAAATAGATACACAATTAGGAGTAAAATATTCCGTGCTTTAAACCAGTAAGTTTCTAGGCGCGTGCGACACATCTACGCAATGGTGAAGATCGAATAAAATCATAATTCGGCGTAAATCTTGCTCCTCTTACAGCTGAAAAACAACACGACAGTGGAAAGGTTGTGGGGACGAAGCAAGCTGCTATCTGTTCGATTTCTACGAAAAATGTCATACTGACGAGCCCATAATGATTTCGAAACATAGCCCATCATGATTTTTAAACATTTAAAAAATAAAAAAAAGTTGCATAACAATATTTATAGAGAAGGGCTCTGTGACAAAATTGCTCAAGCCAAAACCGTCATTAGAAACCCCGCCATCAAAAGACGTGCAGAAGACCATTAGTTTGCACCCAAAATAATTCTGTACCGGTTTGTTTATTACGTAGATTATTCGAACTACGTAGCTTAAATAGCTACGACGAAAACAGGCGGTCTGTGCATATTTGTGGTGGCACACCGCATAGAGATCTGATCTGCATTCTCAATCACACATTGCTGTGTACTGTACATACAACTGCCTGTGTGCCCTTTGCGCATACCAATCGATTGGCTGCGATAAACCGGTGACCTAAAACTCGATACATTTAGCTCCGATATAACACGTTCGCATAAAACAATTAAGGGAAATGTCAAGAGTGCATAGTCTGATAAACACCGGTGTAAACGTGATGACAAACACTAATGCGTTTGGTACAGTTGGTAATAATGCACCTCATTACGACGTCGAATCAGCGATTTGTTTACGTCAAATTAAAGATGAGATCGGCCCACGCTGCGCAGGCAATCCATGTCTTACTTGTTTTCCGTGGTGCAATGCGTTTCTCCCAGCTCTTGTTTAGCATCTTCAGTGGTTCAATTGAGGCCATAACGCAGCAAAATAGTGGCAATTAAACAGACTCGCATCAGCCTAGCGCTAGCCTCAAGGCAAGTCTGACCAAATAGCGTTTGACGGCCATGTCTGAGGTGTAGGTGGTGTTGTGCCTTTCGGAGTTTTGTGTTTTAGCCTCGTAAACGCAGCGAATGTGTGCAGCAGCGGTCCGCCATAGCTTAGTAGTTGTGTGTATATAATACAACGCAGGGTAATTGGTGAATTAAATCTGGAAGTATTAATACAAGTGCAAGTTGAATCGGTAACAGAACTCTATCAAAGTAATCATACACGCTTAGGTTAGCAGTAAAATATGTAACTAGATAATCAAGATAAACCAAGCAAGCGGAAACCAGTTTGCAGAATCAGTCATAAAACTAGGGTAAATGATCATACAAGCGTAGTATAATCTAGAAGATCAAATTTCATAGCAGCCCCTAAAGAAAATGTTTGTTTATTTATCTCCAGTTCGGTTTTATCAAGTCCAATCCGTCCACAGCATAAACCACATAGATATTAAGTTCTACATTTTCTGGGATATGATCGGGGACAAGAAACGAAACCAGATGATTCACGACCAAGAGGAAGGGTGAGATATTCGATTTGGCATTTGTAACCTGGTTTGCATGACTGACAACTAAACGGTGTAGAATGGGCAACACTAAAAGGAGGCTAAAAGGGAAGGAGGGAAACTGCTCACTAAAACTGTGTAAACTAATTTTAACACTTCCGTAAAAATTAACTTCAACCCAGCGCTGAACTCCAACACCATTTTAAAACTAACTATTATGCTCCAATCTTTATTTTAGTGTGCGGTTTCCCTCCTTTAGTTTTCCCCGTGTTAAATAGGGCGAATTGAATAAATTGACTAAGGTTCGGGAATTCATTAGTTTAGTTGAGGAATGTGAATCCCTTGATACTCTGAACATTATTGAACTGGTATAACCCGGTTGATGTATGGGCAATGTTTGGTGAATAGGCTAATAGTTCTTAAGTGTACTTAAAGTTCATAAATACACGCTAATGATTTGTGAATAGGCAGGCTTAATAGTGTATGAATGGACTAAAAGTTCATAAACGTTTTGGTTGATAAATAAGCTAAATAGTTGATTTAACTTAAATGGAAAGACCCAGCGCATTTATTAATCTTCAAATGTTTGAAAACAGCGTATTCGAATCGCTATCCCAACCGATTCCTATATTGATGGTTTTTTGAACAGTGGTACAGGTATTGCCTGTCCCGAAAACTTAGCCCAGTATAAAAATCCTGATATTGCATGTTGTTTATCATATAAAACAAAAATAGCGATTTTTGTTAAAGCACAAATGAAAGTAATATTAGTTAAAAGTATTTTAATACCATCAATGTGCTTATGCAAAAACCACCGAAATGATTGTCCTGCTGTTATTTTAGTAAAACGTCGGAGGTAACCGTTTCATTAACCGCTGACGCAACGAAATAAAACGAGTCTTACTCGAGAGCTAGGTGGTTTTACAACTTAACGAGAACCCCATTTCGGTAGTTTTCTTTTGGCCATAATTTTTCATTATATCGTTTACTTCAATGGAATATTCGGCACACTTACTTCATACGCATTTGTAGGGATACAAGAAAGGACTATACTTGTTAATACTGTAATTTTCGAATTAGTAAGGCCTTGCATAAAGTTTGAATAACTAATTCTTAATATTTTAAATTAGCCTCATTTTGACTTTACAATTTTGCATATTTGACGTACCAACAGAAATAATAAATACTTAACGCCATGACAATGGACAATAAAACCTCAGATTTTACAAGCCGGTTACTTATATAGGTATACTCGATACAACATTACCTAATCAGCAACAACTTTAATCTAAACAAAGCTGTAAATTACTTGAAGTGCAATAAAAACTTCAACTCCAGTAGTGGCGACTTTTCATGTTTTTTATGTTTTTACCGGTTTCGAATCCGTTATGGGCTTTTTACTGGGCCGTTTAAATGGAGAAAGAGCTGTTTATAAACCAGTCGGGCTAAGCATTCGACCACATCGGTTGCAACTTATAACGCAACCTAAATAAAATACCTTATACTAATTTTCCCGAAAACTGCAACTTATACGCATACCCGAAAGGTAATCTATTAAAATGTTTATGCGTAAAAATGCCGAATTATACTTACGGGTAACTATTATTCCATTACATTTCAATGTACATAGTTACCCGTGCTTTATACTTAGATATTACCCTGTGCAAAATGTGTTATTGCGCGTGTGTGTGAATTCCACACCATTTTCAGAACAATAAAATAGTAAAAAGTTAGTTAACGGATGCAGGGTATTAAATTGGGTCAATGCCAGAACGTATTAAACAAATATTACACTGTCTATACTTTATATTTTCTCTATATTACACTAACAATGCTTGATTTCTCTATATTTCACTAACAATGCTTGATTTCTCTATATTTCACTAACAATGCTTGATTTCTCTATATTTCACTAACAATGCTTGATTTCTCTATAGTACACTCTCTATGCTTTAACTATATGCATATCCTATCATAACTTATATGTCCGAAGTCGTGTTGGCACAAACATTACGAAGCTGGTTGATTCGTGTGGGCGGGTTTTAATGCCTGTCGCCGTGTTTCCAGATATAAATGAATTGTTAGCGCGCCCGATCCATATACTACATTATACCATTTAAACAGCGCACCTTGTGTTATCTTATTTACGGGAATAAGCATAATAAGTCTTAACCTAACAGCACATTTTATGATATTCCAATATTTTATCGAGAGGTTTGTTTTCCTACGTTATTTCATAACGTTTCAATTTGTTCTAATACTTAATATTCAACATTTACACTGATATTTCCTTAACGCGCTAATATTTCTGCAAATATCCCTTTAATGCAACGATATTTTACCGATATTTTCCCTTTTCACGGACTACTGAAGTTTTATAAACTACTCGACCGATATTCCTTTAATATTTTTAAAGATCGGGCCAGTGTTCTATTATTCCATTGATATCCCCTTAACGCTTTGACATTTCGATGATATTTTCATAACGTACTGTTGTATTCATAAATTTTTCCAGCGAAAAAGACTTAACCCTTCGATATCTTCCAGATACGCTGATGCGGATGAGAAAGAGCTTCGGAAGAAATTAAGGAACAGAGAATCGGCGCAAAGAGCAAGGGATAGACAGAAAGCTCGAATGCAATGGCTGGAACATGAAGTCTCTTTGTTACAAGTCCGCAACTTAACCTTGTCCAGGGAAAACGCGTTGCTTCGGAATGTACTAGCATTGGGAGGTAAAGGATGGAATATGAAGTAGAATAACTAAGTCTAACAATAATATAAGGATGTTAATGTAATTATGCCGGACGGCGGCTTGCATGCAGTCGAAATGTTGTGGGATTGAAACCAGTCGCTTACTATTTATTTGTGTCCTTGCGCGAGTAACTTAACAGCCACCTGAACCCAGTGGATTAATGTAAGAAGTATGGTCTAAATCATATACGACACATTTCATTAGCTTTCCCTATTTTAACTGTGGGCATACGGCAATCAGATACTATCGCGTGTGTATAACTCACATGGCTTTTCCAATTAACGGCAATAAAACAGAAAACATGAATATGTTTGACCGAAATAGGGAAACCGTAAACATAGAGTAGTAGTTTATATCATTGGTTAGACAAATCCATTCATTTTATCTTGGGATATGATATACAAAACGATCTTGGTCACGCTTATCAGAGGTTCGAAACTTAGCCGGTTAAAAAAATTATTTGGTGCTAATGATAAAATATCCCAGATCAATGAAAACTACATAAAATATGGCGGTAAAAACTATTACATTTAAAGCTTCAGTTGTGTTTGTTTATAAGTTTCTTAAATGGGGAGTTTTATTGAAGTGTCGGTATATTATCTGGAACGCGAGACACATCACGCGCAGAAAATCAATTACATGAGCTATTACATTCTGTAGATTGTAATCTAAAAGTTTTTAACTTGATGGTTTTATTTTACTTGGTGTTGGTTGTCGTACTGACTGGTATTAAAGCGATATAAACAGGCAATGTCCGTCATTCCTTTCCTTTTAATGGGGATACAGAATGTATATCATATTCTATGTATGATGCAGTGATACGGTGGAATGACGACATGTTGTATATACAGGTAAGACGTTCGATTCCGGTAACGAGCAGACATCGCCGTCAGATTGCACGGCGGATGAAGATAAATTAGCCGAGGTTTCGCGGAAGCAGCGTAAACGAAGCAGCGAGGCCGGGAACGGCCCGGAAGCGAAGCGGAGACGAGTTTCCGCGAACCAGCCCGAGGAAACGAACACTCAGCGGTCGCTTTCGGACTCCGAGGTCGACAACTCCACTCTACAACGGTCACTTATAACGAAAACATCGAGCCTCCTCGGCCAGATTATGAACCCACTGCTTTCAGCTCGCCAACGCTCATTCGATGTGTTTACAAACCCGGGGGCGGGCGGACTTAGTTCAAATGAAGACACGCCCGACGAGGAACCCACGCGACCGGCTTTATTATTCCCATACCTTCTACCAACATTTCCCCTTCGACCCTGGCCGGTCAATCAATGAACTTGACAATGTACTTGTAAAATCAGACTTGACACTGAAGTGTCGTTAACCGAATCAAACTGGACGTATTTTAATATGTCGTTTCCCGCGTTTTTAGGCGCTAATCGCGTCCATATTTCCCGAGTTACCTTAACAAACTTACATTTCTTGCCATTTTTCGACCTACGCGGCCATTAACTTTGCACAGTAATGAAAAGCGTTCAGATCATCGAATATAGGGTTGTTGATCGCCCATTAACCTCATTGACGTATACAGCTGTGGCCGCAAACGATCGAACTTAATTCGTTGGTGTTTTACGTCAACCGGTTGGGAGAAATTCCCGACAGTAATTTCGGATCGTGACGTGTCTGTACTTCACCTTGTTTTTCCTGGGTCACGTGTTTTTTTTTCTTGTGCACATTTTGCTATACATAACACGTTTTATTTGATGTGCACGCCATTATCCCGTACTGCCCTTCTATCTCTTACCTCCTGTGACCTAATACGTGCCAACAACATGTTGTTTTCTATCGCCCGTATTTGTTCCTGTGGCCTTAGGCAAAAAGCGGCGCGTTTTAATTTCATACCAAATATGACAATCTTGAACGAGAAATGCGAAATATCTAGCGGTTTCGAGGAACTTTAAAAAACCACAACGCGGTTACACGTTTTAATCCCTTGCAACACTGAAAAGAAATTTCTCATGTAAAAACGAGAAAATCCCATCTGTTTGTTTGACAGTAAATTTATTCCGAAATCTGTTAATTATGTTGCGATTCATTTTTTCATTTAATTGCTTTCTACACCACCGCATCACATGCATTTCTCCTTACTTTTTAATTTCCAGATGACAACAAGAGATACAAAATGAAATGATTTTCAAATTCAACGTTTTAGCTTCGTAGACAAACCCACTTTGAGAACAGTTATAATATTTGTCATTTACCAACAACTACTTTTCAATTCTATGGAAGTAAAAAAACACCTGATATATATATTCTATTTATGTGGAAGTCCAGTATAGATACCCCGTTTTAAGCAAAATATTATTTTACCAACATGGGTCCGTGTTTCGTTGTCTGCCAGATCTATCTTGTCCTATATCAATCCTCTGAGCATTAAACCTAAATATAAATAGAACTAATAAAGTCTGTTATTCTCAGAACATATTTTTGAACACAATTCGGTGTCTCTCTCATTCCGTTTTAAATAGGAACATTTTTATCGGCTTAAGGTTCGAAACCATTACGGGGTCGTGGATAATACTTTTTTTGTACAGAAATTGGTGTATGGATATGTCATTTTAACCGTTCGGTCACACAACCGTACAAATAGAAACATCACACCTGCGCCGGTTTCGACTTTGAAAACTATTTAAACCTTTAATTGTTTTTGTATCTGTTAATGCTTGTTATAAATCACGGTTGAAACATATATAACCAAGCTTTACACCAGATATAAACCACTATAAGCGAAACGTTATAGTAAAAAATGAGCTATGTGATTGTTCAGATGTACGGTCATGTGGCTGGTGGTTAACGCGAACAATACATATAGCGTTTCGTTGCAAACACGGTCTTACCGACGCATCATGGTTTAAACCGTAAAATGAATGATTGTTCCGGTACAGGGCTGTCGTTCTTTTTTACTAAGCCTTGTTATGGATTTGGTTTTACACAAGGCCGAAAAATAACACACTTTAATATTTTTTAGAGGTCAAGTTTTAAACTCGGGATTTGCTCGTTACAAACCGTTCGCCCACATGCTTACATTATTACTTTATCTTTTTTTACCGGGGTAGGTTTTGAATTCATGAAGAGCTCGTAACCAAGAAATTTCTGTGTACAATTGATATGTGTATCGGCCGTGTGTATCGGCCCAGACGTGTGTATCGGTCCATACGACCTTACATTTTTGCTTTATCTTTTATAAACTGTATCAAAAAACAACCTTTACTGGCACTTCCGGGAAAATTTTGCAATAACTTTTCGACACTGAAGTTTTGGTCTTTGCATGGTAAAAACGGTCGTGTGGCCGAATTATTGACGTGAATGATTCATATATACATAAATATATAATTAAAACAGTTTTAGTGACAAGCTATCATGGGTTCGAAACTTAGCACGGTAAATAATTTAAAATCTGAAATAAAAGTTTGCGTGGACAAATGGTTAGCGCGACCATTATTATATGGAGAATCCAACATAAAGAAAAACGGCCCCATTGACGATTATATTTTCACGGTTAGAAAGTTTGCTGGTTAAAAAAAATCAAATGTGATCTTGATAGAGCTTGGCATTTAAAAAACAAGGCTTTTACCACCGATTTCCAGGTTCATTACTACAAAAAGTATTTTCAAATGATAAGTGGTCAACACGAGTATGAATACTACATTGATGGACTGACAAGTCAGAAACAAGGAGCTAACGAGGTATCACTGAACTCAACATTCCTTGCTGCAACCTGACAGGTTGTGTCAAAATAGGCTGTTTTGTACAAATATCATACAAACTGTAGGGTTTTCGCCTCCGTCGCCTTGCCAGTCATCGTGCAGTTTTTATCCCGTAACATTTTAACAAAAAGGTAAATGATGGGAAGTAGGCCTATAAGTTTCAGCATGAACAAAACACCTGCTGTTTTAACAAACGTACTGTTTAAGCTAGTGGTAACCAACCCAATTAACATTTTTTTATTTTATATTAATAGCATTCTGATGAAATGGTAAACTCGTAGACATTTATTCGGATTGTGGCCGCTTACGGACAGTTTTTTTTTAAATTGCATAAAGAAATGTTACGGACTACTCGTGGTAATTTCCCTTAACGACTCTTAAACAATAGAAATAACAACTAAATTAATAACGTGTAGGGATGTGACAGTGCAATTATTTATTACGGGGTTCCTTTAATTCCGAAGAAAACACATTTTGATATTACTTTGTTGTTGTCTTTTATCTGCGTAACGCTGGTGACAGGCACGTTCGGTTTAAAAAAAACAAGGAGTATTTCCGCTCTTGGAAAAATGTATATCTTTAATACCGATATCTCTGAATTAGAAAAGAATATTTATCTTAATCTACTAAATTTAGAGAATTACACGAATCAGAAAAACATAATTAGAACTTAAAGTACCCGGTGTATCCCGGAAAATTCTCCAAAATATAATAGGCCTAATAGTTTCTGCTTGTCGAAACAAACATTATACACTTTAATTAAGATATACCATATATTCTAAGGTAGCCAGGACACCCGATCGTTTCTGCCTGCAGAAAAATATACCGGTTACACTCAACAGGGGGTTTAAAAATAGTGGTGAATATCACGTGGTTGACACTATCTAGTTTGTACAGTATTTCATATTCTTCCCTGTATCGATGCTGTTTTATGAAACATTCCAAAATCACGAGTATTCCATATCCTCGCCGGGAAATGGAGGCTTCCGTGAAGAAGTTTCAAAAATCTTATCGAGAGGAAAGATACCACCATAACTATTTAAATTAAATTGATTTACGAAAGATAATCACAATTACCTTACGCTTATATTTTTGGTATTTTAACTTTTTTGTCGGATGCTCAGAGAAATTAACAGCGTTTAAATGGTGGAGGGTTGGGGTCTGCGTTTAGAAAGATGCAAAAGAACAAGCTAAAAAAAGATACACAACCGATAAAAAAAGTTCTTTATTTAGTGGACTAAATATTTATGAAAGATTAAGATATTTTTATGTTTATCCGCGTGAATGGGAAAACCAAGTGGTTTAACACACTAGCAATCGTCAGATCACTTGAGGCCACCGGCGGTTGACCTGGGCTATTTTATATAACGTAGGCGTATATACGCAATTTTATAACGAAATGTAATCCCACTTGTTTAATTATATTTTATCAATTATATCATAACACATTTGTACAGTGGTTTCTCAATTTCATCGTAACGAATTGATGCATTGTATTATCATCTATACAATTGTACATTTTTGAATTAAATTGGGAAATAAATCCCAAAACAATTATGTGAATCTCTTTGTAAGAGTGCGATATTTGATTTGTTTTGTGTCAAAATTGGTTAACATGCTTCATGCGAATTGGAGACAAATTTCGTTAAAATAAAAGTATTTTGGATGTTGTGTGTTTATCTTGTGAATTTTAAGCTATGATAAGTTGAGTTACTTTTATTGCATTTCGTCGCTACTGATCATTTTCGTTGTCATGCAGACTGCAATTTATAATTAGAAACGAGGCTTATATTGTATACATGCAACAAAGTTATTTTGCGTATACCCGACTGACTGAATTAACTTCGATTCGCAAACATTTTGTCGCAAACGAAGCTTTGATAGTTTAACCGGAAAATAAACTTAATTAATTTGCATAGGTAATAGGAACTCGTTTTTAATGTTTAGAGCTTAGCTAAAGCTCAGCATTGACCTAGAGGAATCAGTGGTTCTTTTATCGTGGTAGTTGAAATGTGGGCAAGATGTTAGTTTTTAATGGAGTGCGCCCAATTTAATGCAATACTCAGCAACCTTTATTGATCGTAAAATATTTACAAAAGGTAGAAAAAAAAAGGGGTATAATTCGATTATACAAAAAATGCATGACTTTCCTTGGGTTCAAAAAATTGTATAAAATATTACTGCCAATAAAAAAACCTAAATCCCCCAAATCCCACATACAAAAAATATATCTTTCAATCTACTCAAGCAATATACCTAGATTTTGCCACTGAAGATCCAACCCATATTGGCTAAGACCACTAAATGATTTAACTCGATTAGACATTTTCTTTTTTTATGGGAACACATTTTAATTTTACTGTTTTTTTTCTGTTTTTTTCTGCGTAACGCATTGTGTAAAATGCGTGGTCGAATAAATTTTAAACTTTTCCTTAGTGAAATTTGACTCGACTTTTAATTAAATGAGATTTTAAGTAAAAATTAAGGTGATTTCCCAATGTTAGTACGGCTGGAATCAGCATATGCTAGGCTGCGCACCGCTGGTGTTATCGTTTACTGTAATGTTTTGTTAAAGTGGAGCTATGTTATGGGCGTAATTAAGAAATTACGTTCAGTTAGGTAATTACGGACGTCGGAATTACGTTACGGACGTCGGAATTACGTTACGGACGTCAATTCAAAATTACGTAATTACGCATCTTTCCGTAATTATTCAAACAGGAATTGCACTTTAATTTAAATATACTTTCTGAGCAATACTTGTCATTTTTGTTCGAGTAAAATAGTTCGAACCATCGGTAGGAGTAATCGAAATCGCCGTAAATACACATGATCTTAGATTTGCGCCAATTTCCTTATCTAGAATCAGGGCGGCAAGACAATAGACAACGCTGCCACGATCTAGCTGCCACGATTGTTTACTCGTGTATTTGTTTCAATATACAGGACGAACGAACTGTTTAATTTAGACTTTTAAGTCTTTGAAGTTAAATATTAAATTCATAACTTGAATACTATATTCAAAAAAATTGGATATTAAGTTTTGATAGGTAACTCAGGAACACATTAGTTTCGTTAAACACTCTGTAAAAAACATACCAAGGGTGATGAGGTGGCCAGGGAACCCAATCGTTTCTGCATGTAGAAAATATAGTGGGCACTCAACAGGAGGGCGCGCCGACATCTTCAGCAATAAGTCGTCAAAGCGGATTAAAACTTCAAGAATTGTTAGATAACATAACTCAGATATGTAAAAACATAAATTTATGTACTAAACCCAGGAGAATTCCCCGAAGCCATGAAAAACTAAATCTGACTGTTTTGGAATTTAACTTCATTTCACTACAGCGCTTGACAAGAGTCTTTTATTTAAAATATTTGTGGTGAAATGTTCGTAAATCTGACATGATTATTCTTTTTTTAACTACACATAGAAAAGAAGTTTAGTTTGATACCTATGGGACTCATGCGTTTATGCTTGCAGAAACAAATCTATGACAGTCCGGTTAAAACCTTCTGGAATATTGGATTATATGGGACTGACGTGCACATATCTTACGATAAGATATATTGTGTAATAAACATTAATAACAAGATCGGATTGTTACCTCAGGGACCCCATGTGTTTATGCTTGCAGAAACTAACTACATACTCGGTGTTCAAAATACAAATTTTGGATAGGAACCCTGCTCGCATGAATATATAGCATAGCCTACAAATTGTGTATTACAAATAGTTGTGGTTAAACACGTGGTTTACACTCTCTGATTACTTTTGGGTTGTATTTTCCTTTTACTCATTTTTTTTAATTCTAACTTCAGTAAAAAGGTTACAGTTTTCGAAACGTGGAATAATTGGTTTTTCCAAATTAAAGGATGTGAATGATGCCAAATACTCTGTAATAGCTTTGATAACCCGAGAGTACGAGCAAGGTAATCTTACGATGTTTTAACGCCCCTCGCGTTTTCCATTCATGGGAATAAACATAAATATCCTGTCCTATCCTATTACCAAAGTTTGAACCTGATTTGTCGTTTTCGTTGGGTGCATAAAACAAACAAACTGTTGACTTGTTTGCTTTAGCATTTATTTCCGTACCACACAATTTCTATAGCACGCTATACTTACAATCAATGTAACGTGGTAAGGAAGGCTTGATCTGAAGGATTACATTGCGGCGTCCCAGTACCATCGTTTATCACTTTCAGGGGCTTCGGCGTCCCACCTTCTTCTATTACTTTCAGGGGTTTCGGCGTACCAGTACTTTTTTCTATCACTTTTAGGGGCTTCGGCGTACCAGTACTTTCTTCTATCACTTTCAGGGGCTTCGGCGTACCAGTACTTTCTTCTAACACTTTCAGGGGCTTCGGCGTACCAGTACTTTCTTCTAACACTTTCAGGGGCTTCGGCGTCCCAGTACCATCGTTTATCACTTGTAAGGGCTGCGCCGTCCCACTTTCTTTTATCACTTGCAGGGGCTTCGGCGTTCTTTTTAGCATATGAGCTTGCAACGAAACTAACCAGAACAATCAGACAAACTTTGTAATTCATAATTAATTCACCAAGCCTTAGTACTACTGGAGTGTAAAATAAAGGTTATTACATTTAAATATACACCTACTTCCTTATCAACAGTCCTTTCTTGCGCAAATAACGATGAATACATGTTCCTGGCCGCATCGAGACTTCACTTGCCAATATGTAACGACAGCTTCCTATACCATCTGCTTATATTGCATTCCGCTGTTATATAAGGTCTAAAATCAGGAAAGAGAGTCTCGACATATGTTACAAAGTTTCGATTATTCATTTCTTTGTTGTCGCCACATCATTCAGTTGTACGAAAAAGGGTTTGTGTGGCAAACGGTTAGTGCTGTTACGCCTTCATTGTACAGTAACGTGTCTCGTAGCACATACTAATTGACTAATAGGTCTCCAGCGTTTGATGGAAAATATTTGCTGTCCGTAAAGTGCCTTGCTCAAGGACACAACCGACTAGCTAGCGACCAGTTTCACACCTGCAGCCTTTCGATTGAAAGGCGTCGCACTTAACCGCCAGGCTAACCGGCCGGATTAAATTGAGATAGCATTCATGAAAGCAGCAAATGAATCGGTCGTCTTAACCATTCGGCCGAACAACCATTCAGCAATGCAAAAGTTAGGTTTATTATTTAATCATGTTACTCCCTCACCACGCAAAAATGGGAAAAGATTAAATTATCGCCACCCTGTGGTAGGTAACAATGCCATGATGGGATACTTAACTCGTTAGAAAATAGAATGGATTATTGCTGCGTATTGCCTTTGTTTAAGAATTTGTAAAAACTGTTTTTACGAATGAAATCTCAATTTATACGCATACGCATTCTTATTTTTATATACTTTACCACTACAGCGATTTTATTGCTTTTTAATTACAAATTATCAGCTATTTCTAATATAAAATTCTTAACTGAAATATTTTATAAATGCTTTGATATTTGATTCGAGTTAAAAATATGATTTTCTATAGAAGACCTGTTGTAGTACGTTCAATGCTATGTTGTGGCACAATAAATGTACCATCAAAGTGGCGATTTTTTCGAGGATATGTTACTGTCGTGTTGTATGACAGTTCACCAGTTCTGTGCAATTGATTGGAACTTTTAATATTGCCGAGCAAACTTACAAACAAATTATCAACACATGCCGTTCCTCTGTTACTGGAAACTCTAATCGACATTTCCTATTTCATCTAACAATATTTTCGAAGTAAAGTGTATTGCAGCAAAGCGTATACAGGAATAGGCCTAACCAATCATAAATGCAATCCTATTACGCGTACCAATGATTTGGAAAGACAAAACTAAATATGTATACAATTTAAATAAGAATAAAAGAAGATTCGTGTGCCCAAACCTTTTTTTAACGCTTTTCCGGAAATTTCCTATTTATTAAATTTAACTGAAACTAGCGCAGGTCACATTATTTCAACTAGAAAGTGTGAACCAACACTATTTTAAAGCCCCTGGTGCACAATCAAAAGCTTGATTTCACGAAGTACTGCTCCACTTATACAGCTGGGCCTAATTGATCAAAGTTGTATGACAGAATTACGCCAATTATGTATGGAGCCATCGTTATTTAAATAAACAACCAAAAATTGATCGTGTTTTTGGATGCATTTTGATGGTAGACAAAGAAAATCAAACTTTAAACTTATTAATGGATTCCCGTTGTAACATGCGGCTTGTAGGTTGTGCTTGTCCCCCTTTCAGGTCATTTAATTCGCCTTTAACTTTCCTTACAATATAAAGTGAAAAATCCTTCCAAAAAGTGAATAAACAGTTCCGAAACATCGGCTGTTATAGAATAACCGGTGGCGAACATTCGTAAAACGACAGTCGAGCTTTAATCTTAGTTCTCTCGGAAATTTCCCTTTTGCCACTGTAGATCCAACCCATATTGGCTAAGACCACTAAATGATTTAACTCGATTAGACATTTTCTTTTTTTATGGGAACCCATTTTAGTTTTACTCTTATGGGAACTTTAGGGGAGCATACTTTAACTTTAAAAAAATGTATTTTAATTTTCATAAAAAAAATTGTTTGTTTTTCTGTTTTTTTTTCTGCGTAACGCATTGGGTAAATTTCGTTGTCGAATAAATTCTAAACTCTTCCTTTTGACTCGTGTTTTAATTAAATGAGTTTTTAAGTAAAAATTAAGGTGATATCAGCATATGCTAGACTGCACGCCGCTGGTGTTATCGTTTACTGTAATGTTTTGTTATAGTTAAGCTAGATCTGGGCGTAATTACGAAATTGCGTTCAGTTACATAATTACAGACGTCGGAATTAGGTTACGGACGTCAATTCAAAATTACATAATTACGCATCTCTCCGTAATTATTCAAACGAGAATTGCACCTCGTTTTAAATATACTTTCTGAGCCATTCTTGTCATTTTGTTCGAGTAAAATAGTTCGAACCACCGGTAGGAATAACCGAAATCGCCGTAAATACACATGATCTTGGATTTGCGCCAATTTCCTTATCTAGAATCAGGGCCGCAAGACAAAAGACAACGCTGCCACTATCTACCGCTTGTTTACTCGTGTATTTGTTTCAATATACAGGACGAACGAACTGTTTAATTTAGACATTTTAATTTATTGAAGTTAAGTTTAAAGTTTGATTCTCTTTGTCTATCAGCAAAATGCACCCAAAAACACGATATTTTTTTGGTTGTTTGTTTAAATAACGATAACATCATAAATATATGGCGTAATTCTGTGTGACAACTTTGAATCAATTATGCCCAGCTCTAAGTGGAACAGTACTTGGTAAAATCAAGCTTTTGATTGTGCACCAGGGGCTTTGTTCACACTTTTCTTGGTTCACACTTTCTAGTTATATAATGTGACCTGCGCTAGTTTCGATGAAATTTAATAAACAAGAAATTTCGGGAAAAGCGTTAAAAAAGGTTTGGGCACACGAATCTTCTTTTATTCTTATTTAAATTGTATACCATATTTAGTTTTGTCTTTCCAATTCATTTGTACGCGTAATAGGATTGTATTTGTGATTGGTTAGGCCTATTCCTGCGTACGCTTTGCTGCAATACACTTTACTCCGAAAATATTGATCAGAAGAAATAGGAAATGTCGATTAGAGTTTCCAGTAACAGAGGAACGGCATGTGTTGATAATTTGTTTGTAAGTTTGCTCGGCAATATTAAAAGTTCCAATCAATTGCACAGAACTGGTGAACTGTCATAAAACACGAAAGTAATTTATCCTAGAAAATTCGTCAATTTAATAATGCATTAATTACGACACAACATAGCATTGAACGTACTACAAGTCTTCTACAGACAACAACATCATAAACAGCTGACAATTTGTAATTAAAAAGCAATAAAATCGCTGTAGTGGTAAATTATATAACAATAAGAATGTGTATGCGTATAAATTGAGATTTCATTCGTAAAAACAATTTTTACAAATGCTTAAACAAAGGCAATACGAGCAATAATCCGTTCTATTTTCTAACGAGCTAAGTATCCCATCATGGCATTGTTACCTACCACAGGGTGGCGATAATTTAATCTTTTCCCATTTTTGCGTGGTGAGGGAGTAACATTGTACAGTCGTGTGGCCGAATGGTTAACGCGACCGATACAATATACCAACTGTTATAAAACACGCCTTGAGCCACGATACTGTGCAGAGTGATCGTGGATTATAAACAAAGTTCTGAAGGTTTACGAATTACGTTTAATACCTCCGTATATAAGGAAATTACTGCCCTCTAATTAAGTCGTACCAGCACTAACCGCTTGGTCACATTAACCTTTTTAAATCCCAGTGCCCAGGAAATATAAAGATCGTACAGCTCAATAATGTAATGACAACAAATGAAAATGAATAGTCGAAAATCTGTAACATATGTCGTGACTCCTCTTCCTGTTTTCTAGAACTTTACAGAGGAATGCAATATAAGCAGACGATATAGGAAGCTGTCGTTACATATTGACAAGTGAAGGCTCGATGCGACCAGGAACATGTATTCATCGTTATTTGCGCAAGAAAGGACTGTTGATAAGGTAGTAGGTGTATTTATTTAAATGTAACAACCTTTATTTTACACTCCAGTAGTACTAAGGCTAAATTACTTAATCATGAATTACAAAGTTTGGCTTATTGTTCTGGTTAGTTTCTTTGCATGCTCATATGCTAAAAAGGACTACACAGCAACTGCAAGTGATAGATGGTGGGATACCGAAGCCCCTGCAAGTGATAGATGGTGGGATACTGAAGCCCCTGCAAGTGATAGATGGTGGGATACCGAAGCCCCTGCTAGTGATAGATGGTGGGATACCGAAGCCACTGCAAGTGATAGATGGTGGGATACCGAAGCCCCTGCAAGTGATAGATGGTGGGATACCGAAGCCCCTGCAAGTGATAGATGGTGGGACGCCGCAGCCCCTGCAAGTGATAGATGGTGGGATACCAAAGCCCCTGCAAGTGATAGATGGTGGGATACCGAAGCCCCTGCTAGTGATAGATGGTGGGATACCGAAGCCACTGCAAGTGATAGATGGTGGGATACCGAAGCCCCTGCAAGTGATAGATGGTGGGATACCAAAGCCCCTGCAAGTGATAGATGGTGGGACGCCGAAGCCCCTGCAAGTGATAGATGGTGGGACGCCGAAGCCCCTGCAAGTGATAGATGGTGGGACGCCGAAGCCCCTGCAAGTGATAGATGGTGGGACGCCGAAGCCACTGCAAGTGATAGATGGTGGGACGCCGAAGCCCCTGCAAGTGATAGATGGTGGGACGCCGAAGCCCCTGCAAGTGATAGATGGTGGGACGCCGAAGCCCCTGCAAGGGATAGATGGTGGGACGCCGAAGCCACTGCAAGTGATAGATGGTGGGACGCCGAAGCCCCTGCAAGTGATAGATGGTGGGACGCCGAAGCCCCTGCAAGTGATAGATGGTGGGACGCCGAAGCCCCTGCAAATGATAGATGGTGGGACGCCGCATTTTAATCTTGCAAATCAAGTCTTCCTTACCACGTTACATTGATTGTAATTATAGCGTGCTATAGAAATTGTGTGGTACGGAAATAAATGCAAAAGCAAGCAAGTCAACAGTTTGTTTGTTTTATGTACCCAACGAAAACGACAAATCAGGTTCAAACTTTGTTAATAGGATAGGACAGGATATTTATGTTTATTCCCATGAATGGAAAACGCAAGGGGCGTTAAAACATCGTAAGATTACCTCGCAAGTACTGTGGGGTTATCGAAGCTATTACAGAGTATTTGGCATCATTCACATGTTCCTTTAATTTGAAAGAACCCATTATTTCACGTTTCGAATACTGCAACCTTTTGGCTGAAGTCAAAATTAAGAAAAATGAAGAAAAGAAAAAGACAACCCAAAATTAATTATTAAACTTAAAATAACCCAGGTCATTCCAAAAAGTCTGCTCTAATACAACCAGAGCTAACACATGTCTAATACACTACCTCGGGTCGTATACTCACAACGAATGCATAATATATCCCCATACCAAATTGCTACATCGAGTTATGTGTATCCTAACTATTGGCTGCTTGTAACATGCCGTATAAAGGTTTAATCGACTGTTAAGCGGCAAAAGAATACATATTGTCCGGCCCGTCAGTCTAGCGGTCTTCTTTTATTCTTATTTAAATTGTATACATGTTTAGTTTTGTCTTTCCAATTCATTTGTACGCGTAATAGGATTGTATTTGTGATTGGTTGGGCCTATTCTTGCGCACGCTCTCCTGAAAGACACTTTACTCCGAAAATATTGATCAGAAGAAATAGGAAATGTCGATTAGAGTTTCCAGTAACAGAGGAACGGCATGTGTTGATAATTTGTTTGTAAGTTTGCTCGGCAATATTAAAAGTTCCAATCAATTGCACAGAACTGGTGAACTGTCATAAAACACGAAAGTAATTTATCCTAGAAAATTCGTCAATTTAATGATGCATTAATTACGACACAACATAGCATTGAACGTACTACAAGTCTTCTACAGACAACAACATCATAAACCGCTGATAATTTGTAATTAAAAGGCAATAAAATCGCTGTAGTGGTAAAGTATATAACAATAAGAATGTGTATGCGTATAAATTGAGATTTCATTCGTAAAATCAATTTTTACAAATGCTTAAACAAAGGCAATACGAGCAATAATCCATTCTATTTTCTAACGAGCTAAGTATCCCATCATGGCATTGTTACCTACCACAGGGTGGCGATAATTTAATCTTTTCCCATTTTTGCGTGGTGAGGGAGTAAAATTGTACAGTCGTGTGGCCGAATGGTTAACGCGACCGATACATATACCAACTGTTATAAAACATGCCTTGAGCCACGATACTGTGCAGAGTGATCGTGAATTATAAACAAAGTTCTGAAGGTTTACGAATTACGTTTAATACCTCCGTATATAAGGAAATTACTGCCCTCTTATTAAGTCGTACCAGCACTAACCACTTGGTCACATTAACCTTTTTAAATCCCAGTGCCCAGGAAATATAAAGATCGTACAGCTAAATAATGTAATAACAACAAATGAAAATGAATAATCGAGAATCTGTAACATATGTCGTGACTCCTCTTCCTGTTTTCTAGAACTTTACAGAGGAATGCAATATAAGCAGATGGTATAGGAAGCTGTCGTTACATATTGACAAGTGAAGGCTCGATGCGACCAGGAACATGTATTCATCGTTATTTGCGCAAGAAAGGACTGTTGATAAGGTAGTAGGTGTATTTATTTAAATGTAACAACCTTTATTTTACACTCCAGTAGTACTAAGGCTTAATTACTTAATCATGAATTACAAAGTTTGGCTTATTGTTCTGGTTAGTTTCTTTGCATGCTCATATGCTAAAAAGGACTACACAGCAACTGCAAGTGATAGATGGTGGGATACCGAAGCCCCTGCAAGTGATAGATGGTGGGACGCCGAAGCCCCTGCAAGTGATAGATGGTGGGACGCCGCAGCCCCTGCAAGTGATAGATGGTGGGATACCGAAGCCCCTGCAAGTGATAGATGGTGGGATACCGAAGCCCCTGCAAGTGATAGATGGTGGGATACCAAAGCCCCTGCAAGTGATAGATGGTGGGATACCGAAGCCCCTGCAAGTGATAGATGGTGGGACGCCGAAGCCACTGCAAGTGATAGATGGTGGGATACCGAAGCCCCTGCAAGTGATAGATGGTGGGATACCGAAGCCCCTGCAAGTGATAGATGGTGGGACGCCGAAGCCCCTGCAAGTGATAGATGGTGGGACGCCGAAGCCACTGCAAGTGATAGATGGTGGGACGCCGAAGCCCCTGCAAGTGATAGATGGTGGGACGCCGAAGCCACTGCAAGTGATAGATGGTGGGACGCCGAAGCCACTGCAAGTGATAGATGGTGGGACGCCGAAGCCCCTGCAAATGATAGATGGTGGGACGCCGAAGCCCCTGCAAATGATAGATGGTGGGACGCCGCATTTTAATCTTGCAAATCAAGTCTTTCTTACCACGTTACATTGATTGTAATTATAGCGTGCTATAGAAATTATGTGGTACGGAAATAAATGCTAAAGCAAGCAAGTCAACAGTTTGTTTGTTTTATGTACCCAACGAAAACGACAAATCAGGTTCAAACTTTGTTTATAGGATAGGACAGGATATTTATGTTTATTCCCATGAATAGAAAACGCAAGGGGCGTTAAAACATCGTAAGAATACCTCGCAAGTACTGTGGGGTTATCGAAGCTATTACAGAGTATTTGGCATCATTCACATGTTCCTTTAATTTGAAAGAACCCATTATTCCACGTTTCGAATACTGCAACCTTTTGGCAAAAGTCACAATTAAGAAAAATGAAGAAAAGAAAAAGACAACCCAAAATTAATTATTAAACTTAAAATAACCCAGGTCATTCCAAAAAGTCTGCTCTAATACAACCAGAGCTAATACAAATGTTTAATACACTAACTCGGGTATTGTACTCACAACGAATGCATAATATATCCCCATACCAAATTGCTACATCGAGTTATGTGTATCCTAACTATTGGCTGCTTGTAACATGCCGTATGAAGGTTTAATCGACTGTTAAGCGGCAAAAGAAAACATATTGTCCGGCCCGTCAGTCTAGCGGTATTCTTTTATTCTTATTTAAATTGTATACATGTTTAGTTTTGTCTTTCCAATTCATTTGTACGCGTAATATGATTGTATTTGTGATTGGTTGGGCCTATTCTTGCGTACGCTCTTCTGAAAGACATTTTACTCCGAAAATATTGATCAGAAGAAATAGGAAATGTCGATTAGAGTTTCCAGTAACAGAGGAACGGCATGTGTTGATAATTTGTTTGTAAGTTTGCTCGGCAATATTAAAAGTTCCAATCAATTGCACAGAACTGGTGAACTGTCATAAAACACGAAAGTAATTTATCCTAGAAAATTCGTCAATTTAATGATGCATTAATTACGACACAACATAGCATTGAACGTACTACAAGTCTTCTACAGACAACAACATCATAAACAGCTGACAATTTGTAATTAAAAAGCAATAAAATCGCTGTAGTGGTAAATTATATAACAATAAGAATGTGTATGCGTATAAATTGAGATTTCATTCGTAAAAACAATTTTTACAAATGCTTAAACAAAGGCAATACGAGCAATAGTCCATTCTATTTTCTAACGAGCTAAGTATCCCATCATGGCATTGTTACCTACCACAGGGTGGCGATAATTTAATCTTTTCCCATTTTTGCGTGGTGAGGGAGTAACATTGTACAGTCGTGTGACCGAATGGTTAACGCGACCGATACATATATACCAACTGTTATAAAACACGCCTTGAGCCACGATACTGTGCAGAGTGATCGTGGATTATAAACAAAGTTCTGAAGGTTTACGAATTACGTTTAATACCTCCGTATAAAGGAAATTACTGCCCTCTAATTAAGTCGTACCAGCACTAACCGCTTGGTCACATTAACCTTTTTAAATCCCAGTGCCCAGGAAATATAAAGATCGTACAGCTCAATAATGTAATGACAACAAATGAAAATGAATAGTCGAAAATCTGTAACATATGTCGTGACTCCTCTTCCTGTTTTCTAGAACTTTACAGAGGAATGCAATATAAGCAGACGATATAGGAAGCTGTCGTTACATATTGACAAGTGAAGGCTCGATGCGACCAGGAACATGTATTCATCGTTATTTGCGCAAGAAAGGACTGTTGATAAGGTAGTAGGTGTATTTATTTAAATGTAACAACCTTTATTTTACACTCCAGTAGTTAACTTAAGGCTAAATTACTTAATCATGAATTACAAAGTTTGGCTTATTGTTCTGGTTAGTTTCTTTGCATGCTCATATGCTAAAAAGGACTACACAGCAACTGCAAGTGATAGATGGTGGGATACCGAAGCCCCTGCAAGTGATAGATGGTGGGATACTGAAGCCCCTGCAAGTGATAGATGGTGGGATACCGAAGCCCCTGCTAGTGATAGATGGTGGGATACCGAAGCCACTGCAAGTGATAGATGGTGGGATACCGAAGCCCCTGCAAGTGATAGATGGTGGGATACCGAAGCCCCTGCAAGTGATAGATGGTGGGACGCCGAAGCCCCTGCAAGTGATAGATGGTGGGATACCAAAGCCCCTGCAAGTGATAGATGGTGGGATACCGAAGCCCCTGCAAGTGATAGATGGTGGGACGCCGCAGCCCCTGCAAGTGATAGATGGTGGGATACCGAAGCCCCTGCAAGTGATAGATGGTGGGATACCGAAGCCCCTGCTAGTGATAGATGGTGGGATACCGAAGCCACTGCAAGTGATAGATGGTGGGATACCGAAGCCGCTGCAAGTGATAGATGGTGGGATACCAAAGCCCCTGCAAGTGATAGATGGTGGGACGCCGAAGCCCCTGCAAGTGATAGATGGTGGGACGCCGAAGCCCCTGCAAGTGATAGATGGTGGGACGCCGAAGCCCCTGCAAATGATAGATGGTGGGACGCCGCATTTTAATCTTGCAAATCAAGTCTTCCTTACCACGTTACATTGATTGTAATTATAGCGTGCTATAGAAATTGTGTGGTACGGAAATAAATGCAAAAGCAAGCAAGTCAACAGTTTGTTTGTTTTATGTACCCAACGAAAACGACAAATCAGGTTCAAACTTTGTTAATAGGATAGGACAGGATATTTATGTTTATTCCCATGAATGGAAAACGCAAGGGGCGTTAAAACATCGTAAGATTACCTCGCAAGTACTGTGGGGTTATCGAAGCTATTACAGAGTATTTGGCATCATTCACATGTTCCTTTAATTTGAAAGAACCCATTATTTCACGTTTCGAATACTGCAACCTTTTGGCTGAAGTCAAAATTAAGAAAAATGAAGAAAAGAAAAAGACAACCCAAAATTAATTATTAAACTTAAAATAACCCAGGTCATTCCAAAAAGTCTGCTCTAATACAACCAGAGCTAACACATGTCTAATACACTACCTCGGGTCGTATACTCACAACGAATGCATAATATATCCCCATACCAAATTGCTACATCGAGTTATGTGTATCCTAACTATTGGCTGCTTGTAACATGCCGTATAAAGGTTTAATCGACTGTTAAGCGGCAAAAGAATACATATTGTCCGGCCCGTCAGTCTAGCGGTCTTCTTTTATTCTTATTTAAATTGTATACATGTTTAGTTTTGTCTTTCCAATTCATTTGTACGCGTAATAGGATTGTATTTGTGATTGGTTGGGCCTATTCTTGCGCACGCTCTCCTGAAAGACACTTTACTCCGAAAATATTGATCAGAAGAAATAGGAAATGTCGATTAGAGTTTCCAGTAACAGAGGAACGGCATGTGTTGATAATTTGTTTGTAAGTTTGCTCGGCAATATTAAAAGTTCCAATCAATTGCACAGAACTGGTGAACTGTCATAAAACACGAAAGTAATTTATCCTGGAAAATTCGTCAATTTAATGATGCATTAATTACGACACAACATAGCATTGAACGTACTAAAAGTCTTCTACAGACAACAACATCATAAACCGCTGATAATTTGTAATTAAAAGGCAATAAAATCGCTGTAGTGGTAAAGTATATAACAATAAGAATGTGTATGCGTATAAATTGAGATTTTATTCGTAAAAACAATTTTTACAAATGCTTAAACAAAGGCAATACGAGCAATAATCCCTGTTCTATTTTCTAACGAGCTAAGTATCCCATCATGGCATTGTTACCTACCACAGGGTGGCGATAATTTAATCTTTTCCCATTTTTGCGTGGTGAGGGAGTAACATTGTACAGTCGTGTGGCCGAATGGTTAACGCGACCGATACATATACCAACTGTTATAAAACACGCCTTGAGCCACGATACTGTGCAGAGTGATCGTGGATTATAAACAAAGTTCTGAAGGTTTACGAACTACGTTTAATACCTCCGTATATAAGGAAATTACTGCTCTCTAATTAAGTCGTACCAGCACTAACCGCTTGGTCACATTAACCTTTTTAAAGTGCCCAGGAAATATAAAGATCGTACAGCTAAATAATGTAATGACAACAAATGAAAACGAATAATCGAAAATCTGTAACATATGTCGTGACTCCTCTTCCTGTTTTCTAGAACTTAACAGAGGAATGCAATATAAGCAGACGATATAGGAAGCTGTCGTTCCATATTGGCAAGTGAAGTCTCGATGCGACCAGGAACATGTATTCATCGTTATTTGCGCAAGAAAGGACTGTTGATAAGGTAGTAGGTGTATATTTAAATGTAACAACCTTTATTTTACACTCCAGTAGTACTAAGGCTAAATTACTTAATCATGAATTACAAAGTTTGGCTTATTGTTCTGGTTAGTTTCTGTGCATGCTCATATGCTAAAAAGGACTACACAGCAACTGCAAGTGACATGTGGTGGGATACTGAAGCCCCTGCAAGTGATAGATGGTGGGATACCGAAGCCCCTGCAAGTGATAGATGGTGGGATACCGAAGCCCTTGCAAGGGATAGATGGTGGGACGCCGAAGCAACTGCAAGTGATAGATGGTGGGATACCGAAGCCCCTGCAAGGGATAGATGGTGGGACGGTGAAGCCCCTGCAAGTGATAGATGGTGGGACGCCGAAGCCCCTGCAAATGATAGATGGTGGGATACCGAAGCCCCTGCAAGTGATAGATGGTGGGATACCAAAGCCCCTGCAAGTGATAGATGGTGGGATACTGAAGCCCCTGCAAGTGATAGATGGTGGGACGCCGCAGCCCCTGCAAGTGATAGATGGTGGGATACCGAAGCCCCTGCAAGTAATAGATGGTGGGATACCGAATCCCCTGCAAGTGATAGATGGTGGGACGCCGAAGCCACTGCAAGTGATAGATGGTGGGACGCCGAAGCCCCTGCAAATGATAGATGGTGGGACGCCGCATTTTAATCTTGCAAATCAAGTCTTTCTTACCACGTTACATTGATTGTAATTATAGCGTGCTATAGAAATTATGTGGTACGGAAATAAATGCTAAAGCAAGCAAGTCAACAGTTTGTTTGTTTTATGTACCCAACGAAAACGACAAATCAGGTTCAAACTTTGTTAATAGGATAGGACAGGATATTTATGTTTATTCCCATGAATAGAAGACGCAAGGGGCGTTAAAACATCGTAAGAATACCTCGCAAGTACTGTGGGGTTATCGAAGCTATTACAGAGTATTTGGCATCATTCACATGTTCCTTTAATTTGAAAGAACCCATTATTCCACGTTTCGAATACTGCAACCTTTTGGCAAAAGTCACAATTAAGAAAAATGAAGAAAAGAAAAAGACAACCCAAAATTAATTATTAAACTTAAAATAACCCAGGTCATTCCAAAAAGTCTGCTCTAATACAACCAGAGCTAATACAAATGTTTAATACACTAACTCGGGTATTGTACTCACAACGAATGCATAATATATCCCCATACCAAATTGCTACATGGAGTTATGTGTATCCTAACTATTGGCTGCTTGTAACATGCCGTATGAAGGTTTAATCGACTGTTAAGCGGCAAAAGAAAACATATTGTCCGGCCCGTCAGTCTAGCGGTCTTCTTTTATTCTTATTTAAATTGTATACATGTTTAGTTTTGTCTTTCCAATTCATTTGTACGCGTAATAGGATTGTATTTGTGATTGGTTGGGCCTATTCCTGCGTACGCTCTCCTGAAAGACACTTTACTTCGAAAATATTGATCAGAAGAAATAGGAAATGTCGATTAGAGTTTCCAGTAACAGAGGAACGGCATGTGTTGATAATTTGTTTGTAAGTTTGCTCGGCAATATTAAAAGTTCCAATCAATTGCACAGAACTGGTGAACTGTCATAAAACACGAAAGTAATTTATCCTAGAAAATTCATCAATTTAATGATGCATTAATTACGACACAACCAATAGCATTGAACGTACTAAAAAGTCTTCTACAGACAACAACATCATAAACCGCTGATAATTTGTAATTAAAAGGCAATAAAATCGCTGTAGTGGTAAAGTATATAACAATAAGAATGTGTATGCGTATAAATTGAGATTTCATTCGTAAAATCAATTTTTACAAATGCTTAAACAAAGGCAATACGAGCAATAATCCATTCTATTTTCTAACGAGCTAAGTATCCCATCATGGCATTGTTACCTACCACAGGGTGGCGATAATTTAATCTTTTCCCATTTTTGCGTGGTGAGGGAGTAACATTGTACAGTCGTGTGGCCGAATGGTTAACGCGACCGATACATATACCAACTGTTATAAAACATGCCTTGAGCCACGATACTGTGCAGAGTGATCGTGGATTATAAACAAAGTTCTGAAGGTTTACGAACTACGTTTAATACCTCCGTATATAAGGAAATTACTGCCCTCTAATTAAGTCGTACCAGCACTAACCGCTTGGTCACATTAACCTTTTTAAATCCCAGTGCCCAGGAAATATAAACATCGTACAGCTGAATAATGTAATGACAACAAATGAAAACGAATAATCAAAAATCTGTAACATATGTCGTGACTCCTCTTCCTGTTTTCTAGAACTTAACAGATGAATGCAATATAAGCAGATGAGATCGAAAGCTGTCGTTACATATTGGCAAGTGAAGTCTCGATACGACCAGGAACATGTATTCATCGTTATTTGCGCAAGAAAGGACTGTTGATAAGGTAGTAGGTGTATTTATTTAAATGTAACAACCTTTATTTTACACTTCAGTAGTACTAAGGCTAAATTACTTAATCATGAATTACAAAGTTTGGCTTATTGTTCTGGTTAGTTTCTTTGCATGCTCATATGCTAAGTGGGATACCGCAGCCCCTGCAAGTGATAGATGGTGGGATACCGAAGCCACTGCAAGTGATAGATGGTGGGATACCGAAGCCCCTGCAAGTGATAGATGGTGGGATACTAAAGCCCCTGCAAGTGATAGATGGTGGGATACCGAAGCCCCTGCAAGTGATAGATGGTGGGATACCGAAGCCACTGCAAGTGATAGATGGTGGGATACCGAAGCCCCTGCAAGTGATAGATGGTGGGACGCCGAATCCCCTGCAAGTGATAGATGGTGGGACGCCGAAGCCCCTGCAAGTGATAGATGGTGGGACGCCGAAGCCCCTGCAAATGATAGATGGTGGGACGCCGCATTTTAATCTTGCAAATCAAGTCTTTCTTACCACGTTACATTGATTGTAATTATAGCGTGCTATAGAAATTGTGTGGTACGGAAATAAATGCTAAAGCAAGCAAGTCAACAGTTTGTTTGTTTTATGTAACCAACGAAAACGACAAATCAGGTTCAAACTTTGTTAATAGGATAGGACAGGATATTTATGTTTATTCCCATGAATGGAAAACGCAAGGGGCGTTAAAACATCGTAAGAATACCTCGCAAGTACTGTGGGGTTATCGAAGCTATTACAAAGTGTTTGGCATCATTCACATGGTCCTTTAATTTGAAAGAACCCATGATTCCACGTTTCGAATACTGCAACCTATTGGCTGAAGTCAAAATTAAGAAAAATAAAGAAAAGAAAAAGACAACCCAAAATTAATTATTAAACTTAAAATAACCCAGGTCATTCCAAAAAGTCTGCTCTAATACAACCAGAGCTAACACATGTCTAATACACTACCTCGGGTATTATACTCACAACGAATGCATAATATATCCCCATACCAAATTGCTACATCGAGTTATGTGTATCCTAACTATTGGCTACTTGTAACATGCTGTATGAAGGTTTAATCGACTGTTAAGCGGCAAAAGAAAACATATTGTCCGGCCCGTCAGTCTAGCGGTACTAATTCACCTCTAAACTGGCACATGATTGTATACAACACATATATAGGAACGAAATCTCAACAACGTCAATGACGTAATACGGAAAATCCTCAAACACAAAATGAAATGCATATCTGCTCATAACTTTTTAACTAAAAAATATTGGAAGAAACTGATTTGATTTTTGAAATCAGCGTATTTTTCCATTTATTAAGGTATTCCTAGAATTGACTTCACTCCCCCTTTAAAACCTTTTTTTATTTCCACAACCGTTCTACATTGCAGTTAGTCTTAAAATGTGCTAACCATAATTATACCCCAAGTCGAACTCATATAGGGAGAAACAAAATACAAAGTGACCCATGGCCTACCTATAGGTAGGAAGTCATCGATCACAGCGTTTGGCCATACTTACCGATATAAACGACCATAAACGCAGCAACAAAGAGGGACAAGGCTGTAAAGGAAGTTTTTGTGCAATATTGCGCATATTGAGCATGCTTTACAGGTCAATGGTGTATTGTAAATCAATCTCTGAAACGGCTGCAGGTTAAAAATCGTAATTCACTAATGCGCTGCCAAAAAGCTTAGTGGTAGTCCTACCAATTTACACCCGCTCATATTACAAGTATAATCCCGAAAATTAAAGACAGAGAAGATGTTCCAAAGCTTTCTAAAACATGTTGATCAGCTTTGCTTTCTTTGTTTACTACTGCAAGTAAATTGCTGTACCCTATTATACTAAGCTCCGTGCTAATAACGGATATAAGCACGTATGTATAACATATTACTCTATCAGTTATTAAATTGATGCCTCCCTATATGAAATTATATTTGAATAAGAACCTAGCGATTTTATTCAAATTATTTCTTATATTAATAAAGGTTACCTATGATACTTAACTCCCCTGCAAGGTTTTTTGTTCTTTGTAAAAGCTTATTTATCATAATCATAAAGCATATTTATTATTTTTGTGTCTCAATTATTTGATCTCCAAAAAAGGTTAAGTTTCTAACAGCATTATGCATTTGCAAACACCTATGGCTGTGACTACATTTTGACTTGCAATTAATTTGCGTCAAAAGTTTGCGAATTTAATTTACCGATAAAGAAATTGGCCAACCTGGCGGTTCGTTAATTAAAACAACAGTTCTTCGAAATCGCCATTTTAAATAAGATTTGTTCAAATTAGTCCAATAAAAGAAAATTATATTGTGCCCCCGCCGTACTTACGCAGCTCTGTTGAGTATAACTTATATGTGTGATTGCGTAAGTTTATAGTTATTAGCCCGATCGCCACAATTTGTTGTTACTGCCACCATAAATCGTGACCTAATGAGCTATTTCGTGTGAAAATCATATAACTAATAAACACCTGCTTTTCGTCATTTGTTTGCACTTGTATAAATCGTTTACTGAGAGTTAAGAATGCAGGTTATATTCCCACGGAAAACATGCGTTTTCTAAGATGCTCTTTCCGTGTTTATTTCACCCGAATAACAAACATTCGCTCGAAAACTGTTTGTTTGTTGACATGAACTCTGACATATTTAAGTGATCCCTCATACTCACCGAAAAAATATCAATTCAGGAAATCTATGTTTTCCATGATAATCGCCCATAAAATTTAAGATATTTTTAGCTGAAGCAAATTGCACGGATACATTACTCGTGATGCTTATTGTTAAATTACAGACACGTATGTGCTGTAATAAATACGGACGTGAATGCCTTGGTCAGTTTATATGCATCGGTCAAACTACTTGTAAACGCGTATTGTCTGCCCGCGGGCTGCAATATACAACGGTGGCCTATAAGACCACTATTACAACGAGGTATTCTTGTACGTCAAGGTTTTCAGTGACTGCTATCGGAGAAATATACATCGTGGAAAATAATTTCAAACTAAGAAAAGACAGTTTATGGTCAAATCTAAATTTTATTATATTTTTCTTAAAGCGTAATGAACGGAAATGCAATCATACTGGAAAGTTTAGTTCGTTTTTTTCTGTAAAGATTTAACTACTTAGATTTAAGGATAATAATCATATTAGGAAGTAAATGGAGCAAACCATCCGCAAGTCTAAAATATCAATATTAAGTAGTAAACGATCAAATAATTTGCAAAACTTTTATATTTTATCGCTAGTCAGAAACGGCTTTTTGATTTTGTTATTATATTTTGCTTTGCAGACGGTAATGCGCTTTGTGTAGTCGTAGGTTGGTGATACCCGGAGCTGATTTCCATCTGAGATATTTGACGGAATATTGGCGGAACCACAACATTTGAACAAAATGTCGAGGAAAATTCTGAAAAGCGTTACCTTCGCAAATTTGATGTGTTTTGGGCTTTTTCTGCTGCATTTATTTGGTAAAGTCAGCTCACAGCAAACCTGTGCAGTATCAACCGTATCTAGGAGACCTTGTGGTGCGCGGCTGGTGGACCGACGAACTTGCGAACGAAAGTAAGTGGACTTGAACTATATTTACACATACTTAACCAAGAACTGTTTTCGATGCCCACTTTCACCGCCACAGCTTTGTCGGATCTACTTCTGCCCACTTTCTAATCCAATGCTTGTCCAAGTTAGACCAGGACCATGTTTGTAACCTGGAACCATGTAGGTTTTTTCAAGATGACTTACCAGTTACTCTTAGTAAAAAAAAACAAGTCTGATTTACAAGCGTGTGTGGAACTGACCTTACGTAAAATGACCTTGTGTAAAATGACCATACGTAAAATGTCCTTGTACTTAAAATGAAATGTCATATAAAGCAGTACCCTGGGGTTTACAAGTTTAAGAGGAATGGTCGTGCGGTCAAATAATTCACGCGGCCGATTGATATATCAATTTCTTCTTTAAACAGTTTTAGTTACGAGGATATTAAGGTTCGAAACTTGGCCCGGTAAAAAAAATAAGTTTAAAGATTGTACTGTGAGTTTAAACAATTAAATAAAACAATTTTACCCAGTATAAAATAAACAAAAGCAATATTCTTAAAACCCCACTTGAAACATATCTCGTATTTTGCAGTGGATGTTGTTACGACCCCGATCCTGTCCACGTGAATATTCGTTGCTACTATAAAGGTAAGTGTGATTTTTAGAACCGAAACATACCTTGATACGACCATGAATATGTAGGAACCTGCCGAACAATGGTCAAATACACATTTCCACAGAAATCAACCATAATAAGTGTTTTAGAACCTTGATAAGTGATTTTTAGAACCGAAACATAGGCGTAGCGAAGTCTAACTAGCTTCCCCATTACACTTTACCGTAATATTTTCTTCGAGGACTTTTTTTATTGATTACTTTTTTTGCGAAATATTTTCCTCTAATAGTTTTCCAACGTAAAATAATATTACAGAGAAAACAACTGTAAGGTAGTATGTCTAATAAAAAAAAGTAAATTCCAAACGGCTCTTATTAGTTGAAAATTATTATTCTGGTTTTATATATTTTTGCTTATACTATTTTATTTGATTATTAGTTTAAAACTGTCGTTTTGCAGTTTTTAAACCATTGCTAAACATAGTATAATTTATTTTTTAACAATTACGATACGTCTTCGGGCTATTTGGACCTGTTTTGGTTTGCTTACTCCTATTTAAGGCGTATCGTGTCGTGTGTAGAATACGTTTTATGTTTAAAAGTATATAACAGTGGTCATTTCACCACTTTCTTAAATTTGTATATTGCCACATATTAAATTTCACAATAAGCACATTAAATGGGTAAATGTCCATCTATCGCCTTTAGATTGACCTTATATTCGCCATATAAATATACAACCGTAATTTAATTAATTAGATGGCCCGTCTGTGGATGGGTGAAACAAAATGGAAAGTGTCCATTAGTTTCTAGCCATGGCAAAACATTTTCTGATCCATTTATGTTTATCTCGTTGGTAAAAACAACGAGGTCCGTTGGTACAAAAATTAACACATTTTCACCGTCGGGTTTTACTGGAGATATTTCAATGTGTTGTACATGGTAATACGCTTTTACCTGTTTGGTTAAGCTCATACTAGCAACAAAATAGTCAGTGAGTTGTTTCGATTAAATAACGCCGAGCATTTAATCGGTTGAGCAACTGGATAAGTCATGTGAACTTATATCTTTTAATTGATATCGAATAAGCTGTGTCAAACGCATATTATTGCATATATAACTGGATAGTAAAAATTAAACGGAAAAAGTAGCTAACTTTTAAAAATATTATTATTACAATTTAATATTGTAAACCATTTTGTTATCTTAATTGGCTAGTTTATGTTTCTTATTGGTTAATAACATTTTTTTACTGACTATCCGGTGTTTTTAACTAGTTTAAGTTTTTTTTATTATTTTGCTTTTTTTGAAGTGGCTATAAATGTTTAAATAGCGAACCCAGCAACTTAAAAACGAATACCCCAACATCACACCGAATATCCCAACGTTACAACCAACATTTCACAGCAAGGGTGTTGGGATTCGGGCAACAGTCAGTCGAGACCAACATAACGGTTCCGACCAAACCTCCAGCTTCCCCAAACGCAGTTATTCTACAGACCCTTGCAATCCTAACATCCAATGGGTACGATTACACTATGGCTCTGGCGTTGATAACTAGAGGTAAGTTTTCTATGATATATTTATATATATATATATATATATATATATATATATATATATATATATATTAATAAAATTAATATATATATTAATAAAATTAATTGTTTTAAGTTTATTTTTCTATGGGGGTTATAACAACTTACGCTTGCCGTTGCTTTTAAAAAAAAGCAAAAACAAATAATCTGAATGTCTAGTCCGATTGCGTTTTCTTATCGAAATGCTTTAAATGACATGGCAATATTTAACCAACCATTTCCTTTCTTACAGAGGTACTGGGGGAAAATCTCTATACGTCATTGCAGTTTGCTCGAGAATACGGGGATGATTATCTACTTTTACAACTGCTTAGTACGTCTTACCTCCTTCGCTGTGTAATTAGTAGTCAGGAGATCAATGCGATTAAGGAATAGCACCTAAAACACACATCACCTCTAAAGGGTTACTACGACACCGTGCATTTAAATTATCAGAAAAGTTGCAAACACCGCTTTATATTTCAGTTTGGTTTATAGTGTTGTTGTTTTTGCATGTTTTAGCCGGCCTAAAGTAAAAGAACCCGTGGTTCGTCACTGTTACATGCGGTGTATTAATCGGTTGGACTAATCTTTTGGACAACACTAATCTGTCGGACCCCTATGGTTTATAATAACCATACTTACTCCGGTTAAATGAATTCACATATCGGCAAGACAAGGTTGCGTGTTCAAATCTAACCAGCTTTCATGTAAGAATTTTACGATCAATGCTTTAACATGCCCTGCTACGTAGACCCCTACGGGCTAGTTGTATAGCAAGCCAAAATCTAGTCGACTCTGTCGCTAAGAAACGTTTCTCGAAGCGAATGATTTAAACCATTTGACCACACAATCGTACTTGCCGAGAACTATTCATTACGTAACACATTTCCTTTACTTACAGGTGCCACAAATCCATCGTCAGCCGGCAACCAAGCAAGTAAGTGAATATACACTTGACGTCCGACTAGATGGTTACTGTATAGGTTTGGCGGCCGCGTTTGGGTTTGGCGGCTGCGTTCGCTATACAGTATTTATTAAATAATATGCATTTTTAAAATGACGTGTTTTAACGACAGTTCGTGTTGCCGTATTTTCCTGTTTCTGTGTCGTAATTTGATTCGTTTGCCATTTTTTAACACTGGGGCGAAAAATAAACTAAGCTGTCTGTTCCTAGGTATCATGCATTCTGGTGGGGAGAATGGCTATCCTGGTAGCAAAGTTTTGAAAAAATGCAACAGGCAGAACATACGCAGGACCTGCGGCAATTCTCGATACGCGACGAGGTGAGATATAATGCAATATTCGTGTTGTACTTGTTTGGACTTGCCTGGTCTTCACTCACCAAATGTACGCATTTCTCCAAGAACACATATCAAATGTATGCATTTCATCTAGGACACACCAAATGTATAGGGCCTACATTTTTAATGGTGCGTAAGTACGTCGCCATACATTCAAAAGGTTGAAATTTAGCGGACATCGCGTGAGCCCCGCGGATTAATTGGCATTATACGGGTAACCCGACGGTACGCGCGAAATAATCTGACGATTGTCCATGTGATAACGCCCCTTGTCCATGTAATAACGCCAACGATTTTCTATCCACGGGGATAAACGCGAATGCGCTATCTTCTAAAGCGACGTACGATTATATAAAACATGAATATCCTCTGCCCAGGTCAAGCTGCCTTCGATGGAATTGTTGTTGGGATACGACATCGAGAAGATGCTACCACTCTACGAACAACGGTAAGACTGTTTTTATACACGAGAAGTTTTAAATACTAAAGAATTACAACATAACACATTATTGCGCGGCTTATGAAAATCCAAAGACAATTTCTTTGTTGATTCCCAATTCTCTTTTTCAATGTAAAATAGGATAGAATAGGATATTCATCTTTATCCCCGTGAATGGGAAAACCTAGGGGGTTATCACACGGGCAATCGTCAGATCACCTCGCGCCCATCGTCGGGTTACCGGAGCTATTGCAGTGTGTTCTATATGATAGACACGTTCCTTCAATTTGGTAGAACCCATTAATCCGATGAGGCGGGAAAATTTGGGGCATTTGGTATAACAGACGCTAGTTGAAAAAAAGGAATTGATATGACTAGATAATATTTTCCAGTAATTTCGTAAAGCTGTAATTTTTTTAATCACAATAATAAAATTTTATTTTATAATATAAACGTCTTTTTATGTTCAGTTTATCTGTAATTCAGGGAAAGGACCGTTTGGTGAATTCCCTAATATTATAATTTTTATTTATATCAAATTTAACTTATGCAATTTTCTTAATTTTAGGTAACAAGTTATATTATAAAACAAATATGTCAGAAGCATTGAATAAATTCGTACGACAGCATTAGAATAATTTTAGTGAACAGTCCTTCCATCTTATCCTCTTTTAAGTGTTGCCCTTTTATAAGAATTCCATTCTAGGATAGGATAGGATATTCAGGTTTATCCCAGTAAATGGAAAAACCAAGGGGGTTAACACACAGGCAATTTTCAGATCACCTTGCGCCCACCGTCGGGTTACCGAAGCTATTGCAGTGTGTTGTGTATGATTCAGACAATCTTTCAATTTAATAGAACCCATTAAAACACTGGGTTCAAGCAATGTTCGTTAAGTACCTTCCACAAGGATACAACCAACTAGCTAGCGACCAGTTTCGTACCAGCAACCATTCCGCTAAAAAACGACGCACTTAAGACTTAACCACCAGACTAATTTGTTGGACTCTTTATATTTTATGGTTCTATCTTCATTATATTATCATTTGAATTATCTAGTTATCTATCTACGACGAAGATGTCCTCCAGGGTTTACTAATCCTCCGAAATGTACTGGTGAGTAAAGTTTGTTTATTGAATTAACTGATTATATTTGCGTTAATTATAACACGAGGCAAAAACAAGCGACATATTATCCTAAGCCACCACAGAGTAGTTTTAAAACACGGCCTCCAATGAGTTGTTCCAGCAACCGCTGACTTGAAGTTGTTGATTGGTTTTATTTCATGAACTGTGGGTGAATAAAAGCACATAGTAACTTTCCATTCAAAGGTAATTTGTCCATTTTTTTGTAAGTTATATTGTAAAATTACTGTTTAATTGCTAATTTATTATAATTAGTCTACAATAGTTTTATTATTTAATTATATAACTAATTTTATAATATAGTTTAATTGTATTAAGTTGTATAGGCTAATTACTTTTCATTGAATTCAGTTATATTATCAATTTCATCCCCCACACAGAAATCAATGAATGTCTATCAAACCCATGTCAAAACAATGGTAGATGCGTGGACAGAATCAATGGATACAGATGCATCTGCCCTACAACTTCCCTCACCGGGCCCAACTGCGAACTTTGTAAGTCATTGTTTTTAGACACATAATATGTTCAAATTTTGGATCATAATGCATTGAATTGTAATATGACATTAGCAAAACCACATAAATGCAATGTAGCACTTTTTATGTTAAGTTTCTAATGATACTTTGTTTTATTTCTAGTAATATTTTAATGTAAAAAGCGCTTTGTTGAAAGTCAAAATTTTATTTATTTTTTATATATAACAAACAAATATATGTCTTCCAAGATTTTACACAGGTTTGAAAATGCATAAAATGTAATCACATGGCATAATGTTAGATTATATGTTGCCCATCATCAGGTTTCCAGAACTACTCTAGTGTGTTCTATATCATTGGGACTTTAATTTTATTCACTTTTTAAGTGCCCTTTACAATTCCACAAAAGTGTTTTGCCCAAAGAACCAACCGACTAATCCAGATGCTGGTTTTAATCCAAAAAACAAATTAACTGAAAACAGAATATTTAACCGAACAAGCAGAAACAAATCTGCAAATCAAGGGTTGAAACTTTCACATTTGTGCAATTACCATGTAAATAATGATAAATTTATAAATCTAGTTCTTTATCAGGGACAAGTATATATTGTTAAGTCCTACATTGTAAGGTCAGATCTGATCATCCTCAAAAACTTTTTATTCCTTTTTTCAGATTGCCCCCTTCCACCAAGCCTAACAAATGGAATCTACCAACCCACTTCTGCACTTTCATACTACAAAGAAAACGAAAGAGTTCAATATTCCTGTAACGTGGGGTATAATTTGTTCGGCACATCGGAAAACATTTGCTTGGCGAACGGGCAATGGAGTCAACCAGGACCTAAGTGCTTAAAAGGTAATTTTGTGGTGGTGATGGTGGTCTGGTTTATATTTGGTTTCAAAGATATTCACAATCAGTTTTAAAATATACAAGTATCAACCAACATTAATATCGAATCACATGAGTTTTAACAACATTAAATCACATGAGTTTAAGATGAATATTAATCAACATGAGTATTAATAATCACAAGTTTCAATTCACACAAGTATAAACCAACAAAAATATCAACCCACACATATTTTAACTCACGCAAGTTTCAACCTTCAATGAGTTTCAGCCCAGACAAGCTTAAATCTCTACAAATTATGCTCCTGATTTAATTCCAATATAGTAAATTATAAGTAATCTTATCCATTGGTTAGTAATAAACCATTTAACAACTACATTTACATTTGTCTGGGTGGGTCCAAGATAGCCCAAGGACAAGGAATTTAGGCCTTAAAAGGTCCGTTACTTTAACTTTAATATCTAAACTAGCTTGTTGTAAACTAGCTACCACCCTGTAACTTGAATTCTTTGTCCATGGGCTATTTCGGACCTGAATGCTTTGTCCTTGGGCTATCTTAGACTTAAATTCTGTGTCCTTGGGCTATCTACCACCCTGTAACTTGAATCTAAACTTCTTTCCATTCATCGCAGTGTGTGGATCACCACCTGACTTGACGAATGGTCAATACTCTCCAATCAAAGTTCCTCCTTTTTATGACATCAACCAAATAGTCACATACACTTGCAATCAGAACTACATGTTGGTGGGAACGAACACCATCACTTGTGAAATATCTGGCCAATTTACTCCGTTGATGGCTACTTGTAACCCAGGTAACTTGGATAATCGAGTTTTTATAAAAATCAAAATTTTTATAATGATGAAAATCAATAATTTAGAATTTATCCCCAAAAACATATTTGTTTTTAAAAACCAAGCTGATTGAGTTGAATTATTTGTCTGTCTGGATAGCATGGTGAGTTAGAGTCACCTTTTAGTTGCATAGTTGCGAAAACTGCTCACTAACAATCAAGATAAAATGCCTTTGTGATACCGTCCCTCCTTTCCTTTCACCAGAACAAAACGTGAATATCTATCCTTTAAAACAAGCTTTAGTTTTGAGATCTTAATCTGGTATCATCAACCACTTATAGTTACACTCTCATCCATAACTTAAGTTTAGTTTATTGCAAATATAGTCAAAATATTAAGGCTACTATGCCCATATAAATACACCCACCATGCAATAAAAAAGATGCAAAATTATTTACTTCACCGAGAATGAATTATGTTTTTACATCACTTTTCCACTTTTTAGAAACATGCAGCAACCCTCCTTCACTGACAAATGGACAGTTTACTCCCGCAAACGAATACAAGATCAACGCACAAGTTACTTACACCTGCAATCCTGGGTATAAACTGGAGAATAACAATGTGATAACATGTCAAGCTAACGGACAATTCACTGCTCTGACTGCTGTGTGCACAAAATGTAAGGATTAATTATATCAAAACTATCTGTTTTATTGTTAAAATAAAAACACTTTCTGTCATGCGATTCATAAATAAATTGTGAAATTTAATAAATGTGCTGTTTTTCAGTTTGTACATTAGGACAACCAAATTTGTTTATTATGAATATATTAGTCTAACATCCACATTATTTCCAGTTTGTACAACACCGCCCACACTCACCAATGGAGAATTAACTGTATCGCTTGCATCAAACCAATATGATGTCAACACAGTGTTAAGATACAGATGCAACAGTGGTTATCGACTGGATAACAGTGCAACTGTAACATGTCAAGCTGATGGAAGTTTTACACCACTTACAGCTGTTTGTACTAAAGGTATACTTCCTATCATACTAGAATAGAATACTTTGTTTTTTTGGTGGTAAAAAATAATGATTAGTAAACAGTTATTTTCCAGAATATATTTTTTTATAAATCTGATCGAATAGCTTGGTTGGTAGGTGCATTGCTTTTTAGGCGAGTGGGTTACAAGTTTCAAACTGGTCACTAACTAGTTAGTTGTGGCATTGGGCAAGACACTTAGCATACATTTTCCTGAATCTAGAGAAAACACAATAATATGCCTACGGTAACTCACTGGGGCACGATATATTTTGAAAATTTTCTGTATGATAATACCACTTGCGTATTTCCATTGCCGAAAATAAACATGATTATCAAATCCTAGAAATAAAACATGCTTAAATGTCCTGGTTGCAGGCCTTAAGAATTGTATAGAATCCTAAAATAATGTAATTGCCTTGTGTCAAGGCATGTCTATTTAAGTGCTTTAGTCAGTGCCATCAAAACTCTTTACAATTAGGTGCTCTTGTTACAACAAAAAGTTTACATTTAAACTAAAATTATGTTTTGCAGTTTGCACAACACCACCTACACTGACAAATGGAGATTTTACTGTGAAGAATGCTGCAAGCCAATATGATATCAACACTGTATTAACATACACATGCAACAGTGGTTATCGACTGGATAACAGTGCAACTGTAACATGTCAAGCTGATGGAACTTTCACATCTCTTGCAGCTACTTGTTCCAAAGGTAATTTTTTTGGATCCATGGAATTTTGAAGCATAAATTCTAAATAATCTATGCTAATACAATTGTTTAATATTGCAACTGTTAACCAAATAATTTTCATGTTATGCATACAATGTTGTTGTTTTTTAAATTGGAGTGAGACAATATGTTATAACAAAAGGCAATTTGTTGAATTTCTGGAACTTTTAAAATAATTTTTGTCCAAGAGCTTAATTTGTTATATTTTAAGCCTACATTTATAGTGCCTATGTGCAACTGATAACATCCCCCTATTAATCTGCAGTAGAAGTAATTTGTAAGTGGTTATTTTCCTAATTGTCAATGTGGGTTGCCTTTAAAATCCACGTAATACAGATTTATTGGTTTAAAGTCAGTCTTTGAAAGTGTAGTAATAGGGTATAAGGTTTTTTTGGAGCTGTAAGAGGTTCAGTGAAATTTAGGGTAAATTCTTCATTTTATGTAAAATATTGTAATATCTCCAGTAAGCCTATGGTTGGCATAAGGTTATCTGAATGTTGTCCATGTTTTAATCCCCCAAGTTATATAAACCTTTTAAGCAATTTTAGAATTAATGATATTTATACTAATTATGTATTTGTGTTGTTTAAGGGTTAAAATATTTTAACGCCTTTACTGTAAATTATTCTTTTTGGTAATTTTATTTTACCTATGTACCAGTCTGCACAACACCACCCACACTGACAAATGGAGATTTTACTGTGAAGAATGCTGCAAGCCAATATGATATCAACACTGTATTAACATACACATGCAACAGTGGTTATCGACTGGATAACAGTGCAACTGTAACATGTCAAGCTGATGGAACATTTACTGCACTTGCAGCTGTTTGTACTCAAGGTAATATTTTCTGGACAACTGGAATTTTGGGGTGTAAACTATAATTAATCTATGTTAACCCAATGGTTTAATATTGCAATTGTTAACCAAATAATTTTATATATTAAGAAAAGGATACTGTTCTTTTAAGTGAAAAAATATCGTGTGTTATACCACATCAAAGCAAATTGTTTAGTTTTCATAGCTTTTTTCAAATAGGTTTGTCCTCTTTTTGTTATACCTTTGTGCAACTGATAATTTTACCTTATTACTATATGGTAGTAATTGTTAAGTGGTTAATTTCTTAATTGACCTTATGCGTTACCTTTAAAATTCCTGTAATATAGTTTTATTCATTTAAAACAGTCTTTAAAAGTGTAGTAATAGTGTCTAAACGGTTTGTTTAACCTGCTTGATAATAAGAGGTAAATCGAAATCTATAGCAACATCTACATTTTATGTAACATGCTGCATTAAGTTATCTGATAATTGCCCATGTTTTAAGTCCCATAGTCAAACATTTTTACCTTTTAAGTGATTTACTGGACATAAATGTTAATTTTGTATTATTTGTATTTATGGGTTAAAATATTGTAATGCTTTTGTTTTAACTTAACATTCTCAGTAATTTTTTTTACATATTTACCAGTTTGTACAACACCGCCCATGCTAACCAATGGAGATTTTACTGTGAAGATTGCATCAAACCAATATGATATCAACACTGTATTAACATACACATGCAACAGTGGTTATCGACTGGATAACAGTGCAACTGTAACATGTCAAGCTGATGGAACATTCACTTCTCTAGCAGCTGTTTGTACTCAAGGTAAATTTAAATTCTAATGAACATTGTATTGAAATTATTTATAAAAATAATCACACTATTAAAAAG
>CH003217.1:248094-296988 GCA_000149265.1 Ciona savignyi
CAGATTACGGTCACAATAATTAAATTAAATAAACATTTGTCCACCAGCGCACATTTGTGTGTGTGAATGCAGTTTAAAGTACCATTTTCATATCCCTTAACAACAAACTAATAATAAGGGAGTAAAGCAATGGAAAAAGCGGGTCGGATGAAATATAAACATCAAATTAAGCGTATTTCATATATTCAATTCCAGTTTGCTTGGTACCGCCATTACTGGTGAATAGTAAAGTACACGCCGAATAGTTTAATTTTTTTTTTAAATAAAAACACGCCACAGGACCTTCTATAACAGTGGTTCTTAAACTTTTTCAGTCGCGCCCCCCTTGAGATTTGTGATTCATGCTCACGCCATACCTACTCAAAAATCAAATTTGCGAAAAATAGAACAATAATTTATTTGCCATAACCCTGCTTAGTGTGAAGGATGCAACTGTTTTTAGGGAAACTAGTTGTTTAATTCGAGGCTTTGTTGAAGACAACGAACATCGAAGATCCAGTTTGTTACGGAATTTTGTCTTTATACTCACAAGTGCCAAAAATCCACTTTCACATAAATATGTCACTGTCATGCTCGCGTCTCCCTTGAGAAGCCTTCACGCCTCCCAAGGGGGGCGCGCCCCCCAGTTTAAGAACCCCTGTTCTATAAAATACAGAAACAGTAAAACAAGGGCAAAATGTGTTGTTAAAACATGCCTACAATCTTATTAATTATTTAGTGTAGGCATAACCAAATGTAGCCACCAAACCTAAGGATAAATGATCAGCTGTGTATAATGTCAATAAGGTGATGTTACTGACCAATAAACCAATATCAATTTTACTCTATTTTCCAGATGTAACCTGCAGCAACCCTCCAACACTAACAAATGGGCAGTTTACTCCCGCAAACGAATACAATGTCAACGCACAAGTTACTTACACCTGCAATCCTGGGTATAAACTGGAGAATAACAATGTGATAACATGTCAAGCTAACGGACAATTTACTGCTCTGACTGCTGTGTGCACAAAATGTAAGGATTAATTATATCAAAACTATCTGTTTTATTGTTAAAATAAAAACACTTTCTGTCATGCGATTCATAAATAAATTGTGAAATTTAATAAATGTGCTGTTTTTCAGTTTGTACATTAGGACAACCAAATTTGTTTATTATGAATATATTAGTCTAACATCCACATTATTTCCAGTTTGTACAACACCGCCCACACTCACCAATGGAGAATTAACTGTATCGCTTGCATCAAACCAATATGATGTCAACACAGTGTTAAGATACAGATGCAACAGTGGTTATCGACTGGATAACAGTGCAACTGTAACATGTCAAGCTGATGGAAGTTTTACACCACTTACAGCTGTTTGTACTAAAGGTATACTTCCTATCATACTAGAATAGAATACTTGTTTTTTTGGTGGTAAAAAATAATGATTAGTAAACAGTTATTTTCCAGGAATATATTTTTTTATAAATCTGATCGAATAGCTTGGTTGGTAGGTGCATTGCTTTTTAGGCGAGTGGGTTACAAGTTTCAAACTGGTCACTAACTAGTTAGTTGTGGCATTGGGCAAGACACTTAGCATACATTTTCCTGAATCTAGAGAAAACACAATAATATGCCTACGGTAACTCACTGGGGCACCGATATATTTTGAAAATTTTCTGTATGATAATACCACTTGCGTATTTCCATTGCCGAAAATAAACATGATTATCAAATCCTAGAAATAAAACATGCTTAAATGTCCTGGTTGCAGGCCTTAAGAATTGTATAGAATCCTAAAATAATGTAATTGCCTTGTGTCAAGGCATGTCTATTTAAGTGCTTTAGTCAGTGCCATCAAAACTCTTTACAATTAGGTGCTCTTGTTACAACAAAAAGTTTACATTTAAACTAAAATTATGTTTTGCAGTTTGCACAACACCACCTACACTGACAAATGGAGATTTTACTGTGAAGAATGCTGCAAGCCAATATGATATCAACACTGTATTAACATACACATGCAACAGTGGTTATCGACTGGATAACAGTGCAACTGTAACATGTCAAGCTGATGGAACATTCACTGCACTAACAGCTGTTTGTACCAAAGGTAAGTTTTTAAGCTTAATAACCATTTTATCTTGTTTAGACATCCATAAGAAGACATTAGACCATAAGCTAAAGGGTAGTGAGGTAAAACTAGCTGGTGCTAATCAAATGGTGTTCTTGAAAAAGGAACTTAGCAGATGTTGGTCAAGTGCTATGGCTGAATTTTTTAAGGAAAAACTTAATTGAGGTCTTAATCCTCAACCACAAACTAAAGTACCTCCGGTATTCTAACTTGTGGCGAATAGTCATGTTAAAGGGTGTAACGATTTTTCACCCATTCCCTTTCTCATTCTCTCGAATCAAGATTAGCAAAATATCCTAACCATTTGTAACTTAGTGTTGGTAATTAAGAAAAAATAATTATGTAATCACGTAGCTAACATTTTGTATGATTTTTTTGCATAATTTTTGTGTTATACTTTTATTTTGTGTCCTGTTTTTTTGTTCATAAGCAAAATATATAGTAATACTTTATTCCAGTTTGCACAATGCCACCTACACTGGCCAATGGAGATTTTACTGTGAAGAATGCTGCAAGTCAATATGATATTAACACCGTATTAACATACACATGCAATAGTGGTTATCGACTGGATAACAGTGCAACTGTAACATGTCAAGCTGATGGAACATTTACTTCTCTAGCAGCTGTTTGCACTCAAGGTACAAATAGTTACTCACCATTAAATTTTATGTAGAACATTTAATTGTTACCATGTTTGTCATGTGTTCTGTAGTATAGCTATGGTAACTTAATATTACTTTTTTTAAGAATAACGAAATTTGTCGCACTTGTTTGGGTAAAAATAATTATTTTACCATCACACAATTAAACCTGCCATCTAACATAGCGTGTTATGTTTTTTCTCTTTAACAAATGCTGTTTTCAAATTGAAAAATACATTCATTGCCAATTTAAAAGAAAAATAACAAACATTGTTAAACATGGGAGGTAATAAAAAAGCAAATTTGCTATAAAAACAAAGTTCCAATCAAACTCTGCAAAATTAAAATGAAACTCATTTAAAATTTAAAAAAAGCTTCTCTAAAGTTCTAACAAAACTTCGATTGAATCTTCTTAGAACTTCCTTCTTTAAAAACTTCCCTAAAATTCCAATAAAACTATATTTTCAACGTATCTTCATCAAAATATTCAATTCCAGTTTGCCTCCTGCCACCATCACTGGTAAACGGAAGGTTCACACCGGATAGAATGCCAGCCGTGTATAATGTGAATGAGGTGATCACGTACACCTGCAACACTGACTTCACTCTGCAAGGAGGGAACACTGTCACCTGTCAAGCCGATGGAACTTACACGGCATTAGCTGCAACTTGTAACTCAGGTAACGGTTGATAACTGAGGTCTCGTTTAAGTCATTTTAGCAGAACGTGCATTGGTGTGATCACTGGAAAATGTAATTTTAGATGTCGAATTTAACCTTGCAAATCAGTCTAATTTAAGTAACCATGTCAATTGTTTTTAATTTAACATTATGTATGCATGTGTAATTAGGATAATTTTTCAAATGTGCTTATTTTAATATAATGAAATGTGTAATTTAAGTAATATGTTAGACGTGCTTATTTTAACATTATGGAGGTGTTTAATTTAACTGATATGTTAGATGTGATACATTTAACACTATGTAAATGTGTAATTTTGGTAACATGTAAATGTGCTTAATTTAACATAATGAAAGTGACTAATTTAAAAGTTAGCCTTTTGGCTCAAAAGTTGCATGTTACACCATCATTAAAAAAATAAGGAAGCGAAACTAGGAACTATGTAGTTGGCTGTGTCCTTTGACAAGATACTAACCAAACAATACATGAACAGAGTGTATTTACAGATTGTAAAAAATATTAGGCAGTGTTCCCATCACATATAACATAATATAATAGCTCTGCTAACTTCACTTTGGGCGCAAAGCATATCCAAAGATTACTAATCTTCTTATTATTTCACATATGGGTTAAACATAAGTATTCTATCATAGATTTGTGAGTAATTGTCCACTACCCTCTAGCACCAGAATTTAAAAATTCTATTAATATTACAAGACAAAAAAATAAAAAAATGGATATTCTTACAATGCAAAGATTTAAGGATTCTAATAATTTTACAGTTACCAAGTGCACTAATCCACCATCACTTACCAATGGAGACTTTACACCAAAAAATAACCCACTCTCATACAATGTCAATGAAGTATTAACATACACATGCAGCAGTGGTTATCGACTGGATAACAGTCCAACTGTAACATGTCAAGCTGATGGATCATTTACTGCACTTACAGCTGTGTGTACTGAAGGTAAAAAAACAATTGTTTATATTACACTTTGTATGAAACATCTAATTTAAAACAGCCATGTTTTTTATCTGTTATTTAGTCTCCAAAATTAATTGCACATCATTCCAACTACTAATGACAGATTAGTCTAGTGGATCTAACCATTTCCCGTGTGTTTTCTTTGCTTTCGATAACACACTATTTTGCAAAAGTTTAGGCAATAGAGCTTTGTGAATAAATCATTTTCTTTAACCTCAATTCCACAGTTGGGTTACTGCTGCCATAGCAGTGTATTTAAAAGAGACATTGCAACATTTTTTTCATTTTTTCTAAATGTATTAATATTTTCGAACCTTTTTAATTTGCAAACTGTTTTAATTAAATATTAGGTTTGGCAGTTACATGTGGCTACTTTACCTTTGCTACGTTATTTAATTTGATAACCGAGTTACTTTAACTAATAAACAATCTAAGATAAGTACATTTATCAACGATACAAGTCACACGATAGTGGCTGGTTTTGATAGAAAAATATATTTAAGTTTATTTCCATAAATGGTAAAATGCAAAGTAATGTTGCACGGAACTCTTAAACCCATTTAGGAATCTGTTTCATTTGTTTTCAGTCTGTACAACACCACCTACACTGACCAATGGAGATTTTACTGTGAAGAATGCTGCAAGCCAATATGATATCAACACTGTATTAACATACACATGCAACAGTGGTTATCGACTGGATAACAGTCCAACTGTAACATGTCAAGCCGGTGGGACATTTACACCACTTACAGCTGTCTGTACCCAAGGTAAGTTTTAAGCTACTTGGAATATCCATATGTTACACCAACCAGAATAATTCTAAGATGCAACATTACACACTTGATACTTAACTATAATTGTGTTTGTTTAAACATGACATATAAACTCTTTTGTTAAAAAGTAATTGTTTTATCCGACAAATATTTTCAAGTGTAGGACAGATTCTTGTGTTTTTTAGCATGAATGAGATAATGCAAATTGTGTTACAACATAGCAATAGTGCCCACTGTCACATTACCAGAAAAATGAATGTGTGTTAAATACAATGGAGAAATTTATATTATTTTTTAAACCCCTTAATAATGAACTGGCTTCGATCAATGTGTTTATTTCTTTCTTAAGACAGAACCATAGTTATGACTACTTTTTATTTACTACAGTTTGCTCAACACCACCTACACTGACCAATGGAGATTATACTGTGAAGAATGCTGCAAGCCAATATGATATCAACACTGTATTAACATACACATGCAACAGTGGTTATCGACTGGATAACAGTGCAACTGTAACATGTCAAGCTGATGGAACTTTCACTGCACTTGCAGCTGTTTGTACTCAAGGTGAATGTTGATAATACTGTAAAAAAAATTGTGTTACCTGAACCCAGTGGTTTATTGGTTTGAATAAAGTCTTGAATTATATATTCATTCTATTCAACACATCGCAAAAAGTCTAATAACTCAGTTGTGGGTATAAGGTAACTATACGATTGCCAGTGTTACAATGATACCTGTGTTTTTTTACCAATCTAATGCATCGGTTGACTAAAAACAATGGTCAACCAAATTTGCAGAAAAACAAATATCATTTCTTATAATTGTAAATAGCTTATCTGTATAAAGTAACATTTTTATTTGTACTACAGTTTGCTCAACACCACCTACACTGACCAATGGAGAATTAACTGTGTCGCTTGCATCAAACCAATATGATGTCAACACTGTATTAACATACACATGCAACAGTGGTTATCGACTGGATAACAGTGCAACCGTAACATGTCAAGCTGATGGAACTTTTACTGCACTTGCAGCCACTTGTACTAAAGGTCAATATCTTAGGAAAACTGTATCAAATTTGCACTAATTAGTCTGGTGGATTAGTGTGTCACCTTTCAGCCGAAGGGTTGCAGGTAGGAAAGTGGTCACTACCTAGTCGGTTGAGTCCTTGGGCAAGGCACTTAACGGACATACCGCCTAATGCTTTGACAAAGCACACAACCAATTAGCTAGCGATCAGTTTTAAAACCACAACCCTGGACTGAAAGGCAACACACTAACCCACCAAGATAAAGTTTTCTCAACTACCTTTTTTTTCTACAAGACTAATCAATATTATCTCACAGTATGTCTTACACCACCTACCCTTACCCATGGCTCCTACCTACCTGTAAATCAACCTGCACAGTATAGTATTCGTGCCACAGTCACCTATTCATGTGATGCTGGCTTCAAGATAGAGAACAGTAACACAGTGACCTGCCAAGCTACTGGACAATACACAGCGCTATTGGCAACATGTGTTAAAGGTAATTCATAATAATGTTGTTATGGGCGTTCATTCCAGGAAAAATATTCAAATTTGATTCAAATAGAAAATAATTTAAAATTATATAGATTGATTCTATCACTTCAAAAAGTCTTTAAAACAAAATGATCTTCTGTATATAATTTTGATTAAAAAGTATAAAAAGTGTTTTTTTTAGTTAATAGTGATGGCTATGATTGATAATTGTTATAATTAAAAATTACAATTATTTTTTAAAACGTTTATGTAGCATTATTTTTTAAATGTCTATGAAAAATGTTTTTGCTTGCTCTTTAAGTGTAGAGCAATAATTAAAATGGTTAAAGTTTTAAATTTGATTTGGATTAGGATAACCAAATTTTTTTTTATAAATATTTTATTAGTCTAACATGCACATTATTTTCAGTATGCACAACTCCACCTACACTGGCCAATGGAGATTTTACTGTGAAGAATGCTGCAAGCCAATATGATATCAACACTGTATTAACATACACATGCAACAGTGGTTATCGACTGGATAACAGTGCAACTGTAACATGTCAATCAACTGGATCTTTTTCGTCACTACAGGCCGTTTGTACAAGAAGTAAGCAGATCCATAAACTTTGATATAACATAACATCAAGCATAGTTTGCTACAGCTTGTATTTACCTACTGTTTTAATAACTTATAGTCTCAATAAAGAATTTACTTTTAGTTTTTATAACTTGTTTTCTTTAACAATTTTATATTTAATAAACATTTTACTTTTAGTTTGCCTTGACCCGCCCACTCTTACCAACGGGGCGTTCACACCGGTTAACAACCCCGCACAGTACAACATCAATGACGAGATAACCTACACTTGCAACGCAAACTTCATTCTGGAAGGAAGTCCCACTGTAACTTGTCAGATGGATGGCCAGTATTCCACCCTCACAGCAACTTGTGCTTCAGGTAAGATAGGATATAGTATAGGATAAGATATTTCATGCTTTTTCCAGTATATGGGAAAATCAAGGGGGTTAACACACAGTTAATCGTCAAATCACCTCGCACCAACCATTGGTATGTGGTTGTGCAGGAAATAAAATGTTATATAGAGTTAGATTGTTCAGGCTAAGAATGGATAGTTGGGTCTGGCTTGTTTGTGTTTTGATTTTTTTGTTAGAATTGTTAAAGTAGTTAGGATTATAGTTGAGGTTAAAGTGTTTTTTATTGTTGAAGTAAAAGTAGTTCAGCATTGTCTCAATAAGATATAAACTTCCAAAAATTTCCCAGTTTTAAACAACTTTAGAGCTATAATCCTAAATTTTCTTATTTGCTCAATTTCACCCAGATACAAAATGCTACACCCCTCCCTCTCTCACCAATGGGGCATACACACCAGTGAACGCTCCACTTGAATACAACTTAAACGAGCAAATCCAATACACCTGCAATAGTGGATACAGGTTGGACAACTCGGATACCATAACCTGCCAAGCTGCAAACCAGTGGTCATCTTTAACTGCAGTTTGTACACGAGGTTTGTAATTTTTAGCAATTCTTGGTCTTATGTTAGGTCTGGAGCATTATGTACGGTAAGCTAGCCTTAAAAAATATCCGAAAGCAGTATAGTTTGATTAATCGCATAATGATCCTTTTTTTAATTTTGATTTAATTAAAAATTAAATACAGTATCATTCCTAAATGTGTTAATATAATTGCATACCTTTATATTATATTGTCTAATTTTTTATTGACGTGTGTTGAAAACACGCATTTTGCAGGGTTTCTGTGTTTTTACCTTTATAGCGATATATTTTTTATTATAAATTATCAACATTCCAAATCATCTCAACCATAAATGCGTTTCTTTAAAGCATTGTGGTTACCAACTGTTTATGATAATTTCCCTATCATTTTTTTGTTTTTTTCTGCTTTTGCAAGTAATATTCTTTTTTACTATGCATGATTAACGTTGCTTAGTGTCTTTATCGAAAAAGCGATGTTTTTAAAAATTGTAATTAAACTTGAATATTTAATACTTTCTGCATTGTATTTGACATTCACATCATTGACCCACAGATTACTCTAATGCTTAGCATTTCATCGTCTTTTTTTGCTTGTTAACCAAGCAGACATCATTATAGGTCTTTACCGAAAAGCACCGTTTTTGAATTATAATTGAATCGAATCATTTAATTTCCACAGTGTGTTTGACGCCACCAACATTGACCCACGGATCATACACCCCGGTCAATAACCCGCTGATGTATGACGTCAACAGCCAGGTCACATACACTTGTGATAGCGGTTTCCAGCTTGAAAACAGCAACACTGTAACATGCTCATCCACTGGTCAATGGTCGGCACTGGCGGCTACTTGTGTGCGAGGTGGGGCATTCGTGAACATTATATTTTCTGTGAACATTCTTTTTTTTTTGTATTTTTTGTTAATTTTTAAAAAAAATTTAAGATAAACTGATCGCTTTAGTAGGAAGATAGGAAGTTGTTCCTTGGCAAGGCACTTGGCATAAATTTCTTGAACTGAATTATTCGGATAATCTAACTTATTAGCCAATTATATGTACTGCAAAAGTTTAGTTAACCTATCAGTAGAACAAGGTTATCTTCGATTGCACATGTGTTTCTGCCATTTCTTTCATTCACAAAACACAACATCTCTTTTTTCTATGTGTATGGGCCAATGACATTTGTTATAATTATCAACACGGGTAATCATAATAATTTGTGACTACAGTAGAATTTCCAAGGCTATTGCAGGGTATTAGATATTTGATATAATGGTTTTTAATTATCCGTGTCATTTTACTGAACCAGAGTAACATCTGTAAACCTGTTTTGCTCAAAGACAGCATCCAGAAAGTTTCTACGGTGAAAATTGAACGCTGCACCTGTCTAGTCACGACTTCCATCTTTATCCACTAGATCCACGAAACTAGTCGCTAGCTAGTCGGTTGTGTCCTTGCGCAAGGCACTTAACGGACATTGCCTAAACCCAGCAGATTAATGAGTTAATCTGACGATTGTCTGTGTGTTAACCCCCTTGGTTTTCCCATTTACGGGATAAACATGAATATCCTATCCTATCCTAACCATACAATATGATTTCTAACTCAAACATTTTCTTTCTTCTAGTGTGCTCCACGCCACCTACGCTCACAAACGGTGATTACACTCCAAAACTGAACCCGGTGGTGTACAGTATTGGTGCCACAGTGACATATACATGTAACAGTGGATATACACTAAGTAACAGTGACACTATAACATGCCAGTCTACTGGACAGTGGATGTCATTGACTGCTACCTGCACAAAAGGTATGTATTATATTGGATTACAATTATTTAATGAGGTGATGTGAATATTCTTATTATTTATGTAAAAATTGATACCATTTAGAGCATAATGCAAATGGCAATTCAGGGAAATGTATTTAAAAACCAAACTAACCCGCATAGGATAGGGATAAGAATAGGATATTTATGTTTATCCCCGTGAGTGGGAAAGCCAGGGGGTTAACACACGGGCAATCATCAGATCACCTCGCGCCCACCGTCGGGTTATTAGAGCTATTGCAGTGTGTTGTGTATGATTCAAACGTTCCTTCAATTTGGTAGAACCCATTAATCCGCTGGGTTTAAGCAATATTCGTTAGGTGCATTGCCCAAGGACATAACCGACTAGCTAGCGACTAGTTCCGATCCTGCAACCCCTCGGCTGTAAGGCGACACACTAAACCACTAGAATAAATCTGTTGGATGATCAGTCTTTTCAATCATTTTCTTTCATCCAGTTTGTTTGACACCCCCCACATTGACGAATGGAGAGTACACCCCTGTTACACCTGAGTACGCCATTCATGCTGTGGTGACATACACCTGCAACAGTGGGTACAAGTTGGAAAACAGTGACTCACTGACCTGCCCTGCAAGTGGAACATGGCCGTCATTGCCAACTACTTGTACTAGAGGTCAGTATAGGACAGAAAATATTTAAATCCTGAGAAAAAGAAAAATACCAGAATTATTGTTTATGTTGTGTTTTTATTTTTTTTATACAAAAACACGCTACAGGACCTTCTATAAAAAAAATTGAAAACGGTAAAAGGAATGTTGTAATTGTCAGGTTACCTCACTTGACCACTGTCAGGTTACAATTAATGTAACGTATTGGATTAGGATGCTTTTGCTGTTTTACTTCAACCCATTATTTCACTGGTTTCAGGCGATGTTCTCTACATGCCTTAACCAAAGACATAATTCACCTTTCGATACCACAACCTTTTTTTCGAAAGTTATTTCAATTGTTTTACTGTCCTAGAAATCACAGTAATTTTTTAAGTTTTATTTTATTGATGGTCATTTATTTATTTTCTTTTTCAGTCTGTACAACACCACCTACACTGACCAATGGAGATTTCACTGTGAAGAATGCTGCAAGCCAATATGATATCAACACTGTATTAACATACACATGCAACAGTGGTTATCGACTGGATAACAGTGCAACTGTAACATGTCAAGCTGATGGAACATTTACTGCACTTGCAGCTGTTTGTACTCAAGGTAGCGAAATAATAAAAAGTATTTCCAGCATGGTATCTATCTCCAAAATTTTCAAGATTCCATGACATGTGACGCCATGACAAATTAGTTTAAAAAAAAACAATTTCTGCTTACTGTTAAAATGAAGTTACTTTCTGGAATGCCACAATATGATTTCATTAAATTATTCTTATTTATTTTTTTGCATGGGTGGTAAAATGCAGCGAAATTTAAAAATATTTATCATATAACAATTCCATTATCAGGTTATCGACAATTGTATTATAATGTTGTAAGACAAAACTAATTAATCCTCTGGGTTCGATAAGCGACTAGCAGTCTCCTGTTGAGGAAGTATTATGACTCTGCTCCTATTTCATACTTTTAGTAATAATCTTTGTATGTCCTTTAATCTCTAATTTATGCCTGAACTGAAGGATGGGCACACTTTTTGTATCAGGGGCCAAAATTGTTTTATTTATAGACCGGCGGGCCAAGTGTTCGAGCCGCCACTCACATATAGTTTGTCACTGTTGATAAAAAAATAAAATATAAGGAAATACAGTATATTATTTGTTACAACCTGAAAGCGCTGATGTGTCAAGCAACACACAAATGTAGCTGTGACATCATAATTAGATTTTAGCTGTGACATCATGATATAGGTGTGTGACATCACTATATAGTCTTGCAACATGTCAATAACATTCTGGGGCCAGAATAAAGACCCAGCAGCAGGATTTGGCCCTTACTGCTCTACTTTGTTCTATTAATATTTTGTTGTGTTCTAATATCTAGTTTGCACAACACCACCTACACTGACCAATGGAGATTTCACTGTGAAGAATGCTGCAAGCCAATATGATATCAACACTGTATTAACATACACGTGCAACAGTGGTTATCGACTGGATAACAGTGCAACTGTAACATGTCAAGCCGATGGAACATTTACTGCACTTGCAGCCACTTGTACTCAAGGTAAAATTTTAATGACTTACCTTATATCGAAAAGTTGCAGGTGCGAAACTAGTCGCTAGCTAGTCAGTTGTGTCCTTGAGCAAGGCGTTTTACGGACATTGCTTGAACCCAGCGGATTATGAGTTCTACCAAATTGAAGGAACGTGTCTATCATATACAACACACTGCAATAGCTCAGGTACCCCGACGATGGGCGCGAGGTGATCTGACGATTGCCTGTGTGATAACCCCCTTCCTTAGTTTTCCTATTCACGGGGATAAACATGAATATCTTATCCTATCCAACCCTGTTTAATTTTTAAATGCAATTTTAAGTACACAGTTATACTGCACGAATATTTTTCTATAAAAACATCACAACCAAGAATTTAAAATAAGTATCCTGGACCGTTTTTTTTATTATTAAACTAAAAATTAAATTTAAAACAAGAAATAGAAATTTGATAATTAATATATATAACTTTAAGCTTCAACATAGTTCTATTATTTAGTAATTTGTTTTGGTGATATTAAGATGCATTGCTCTGTGGTGATTATTCTCAATATCAGTTAAAAGGTTGTGGATTCGAAACCAGCTACTGGCTACTAGCCCATTGTTTTTTAGCAAGGGCCCAACATACATTGCTTTAAACCGGTGCATTTTTAATCGCTTGTGCAAAAGCTGCAGTAACGTCTTCATCATACACAATATGATATTATAACTAACACGACTGTAAGCTTAAGTGGTATCTTAGCAATTGCTTGTTTTGCGTTTCTCGTTAGCTTTCCTATACCCCCTGGGTAAAAATTATTATCTTAGCCTAATATTGTTTTGGTTGTGTTTCTATATTAGAATAGTATTATTATGTGGGTATTAATTAATATTATTTTTCCAGTTTGCACAACACCTCCTACACTGGCCAATGGAGATTTTACTGTGAAGAATGCTGCAAGCCAATATGATATCAACACTGTATTAACATACACATGTAACAGTGGTTATCGACTGGATAACAGTGCAACTGTAACATGTCAAGCTGATGGAACATTCACTGCACTAGCTGCTGTTTGTACTCAAGGTAGGCTAAACTTGAGAAAATATGATACTTTCCACTTTATGATTATAAATGAAAGCATGTTTAACTTCAAACCGTTTACTGATTTCGACATTTTTTTTAATCAGAGTAAATTTAACACTTAAGAATTAGGACATTTATCCACTGAGTCTCTTACAAATGGGCTTCTTGATTCAGATTTTCTTTAACAATGATAAATTTTACCATATGTCTTACCAAATATCTTGTTGGGTTAGTGTCGCACCTTTCAGCAGAACATTGTAGTTTCGAAACTGTTTGCCAGCAAGTCATTTGTGTCCTTTAAAGCAAAGAACATATTTAATGTGTTTTACTAAATTTGAAGGCATGTCACAAGCATAGAAAGTATACTGAAATAACTTTTGTAACTCGATAGTGGGTGCTGGGTTTTTTAACAATTGCCTGTGTGATAATTCCACTTGTTTTTTTCTATTTACATGGATAAACATAAATATCCTATCCTTTTATGTGGGGTGACGATATGTATTTAATATATTGATAAGTTTTACATAAATTGGAGTAAAGTACAACCTTACATTTACATTACGTGTTAAGACAAAATATGTAATTTGTTTTCCAGTTTGCACAACACCACCGACACTGACCAATGGAGATTTTACTGTGAAGAATGCTGCAAGCCAATATGATATCAACACTGTATTAACATACACATGCAACAGTGGTTATCGACTGGATAACAGTGCAACTGTAACATGTCAAGCTGATGGAACATTCACTGCACTAGCAGCTGTTTGTACCAAAGGTTAGTCTTGTCTTAAATTTCTATGTACTTTTTATAGTAACTAATTGCATTCAAGAAATACTTGTGATTATGGAATTTTTTGGTGGTTACCTGATCACAAATCAGTCTAGTATTGTTCAAATATGTATAACCAATGTAGTTTAATGCTATCTACCAATGGGGATTAAACTGCTTCGGTAAAAAATCATTGATCATTATATCTGTACTTGTTCAACCAGGCCTTGTCATTTAATGAATCGTTCAAGTAAAAAAATTGTATTGTGTCTGTCATAGTAAGAACAGATTTGCTAAAGATTTTAACGAATAAAAAACACTAAAAAGGGCAAAGCTGGCTGGATAATATTAAGATGGCTACAAATTTCTTTTCCAGTTTGCACAACACCGCCTACACTGACAAACGGAGATTTTACCGTGAAGAATGCTGCAAGCCAATATGATATCAACACTGTATTAACATACACATGCAACAGTGGTTATCGACTGGATAACAGTGCAACTGTAACATGTCAAGCTGATGGAACATTCACTGCACTTGCAGCTGTTTGCACTCAAGGTAAATTGCATGACCGGCATAATCTCCATTACTCACTTTAGTCTTTTAATGCGTGATACTTTCTGTATTTAATGTTATAATAAATCATTCAATAGGTTAAATTTTAATACACCTCAACACAAATCATAACATTTTATTTTAGTTTTTACACATTTTTTACACTTCCATTATTGCTACATAGCCTAACATAACTTGTTTTCCTTTGTTTTCAGTATGCTTGGCACCACCCACACTAGCAAATGGAGAGTACACACCAGTGAATAACCCAGTCATCTATAACATTGGAGACGTGGTGACCTACACCTGCAATCTTGATTACACAATAGATGGATCCAACACAGTGTCATGTCTAATGACTGGGCAGTACAGCAATCTTGCTGCTACCTGCATTTCTGGTTAGTGTCTTTGTGGTTGGAGTAATTAACACTTTTTATAAACATTTATGTATGTGTCATCATGTGAGAAAGTCCAACGCCTTTTAGGCAGGCCATATGCTTAACTTGGGTCTTTTAGTATAGTCCACTGTTAGGCCCATGCATTGCAAGTCGCATGACTTATTCGGGTACTCCACCCCTACTAATGTATTTTTGCCCCTATTTAGGGAATTTGTGGTTTGATTAACTAATACTAAAGTTTTTATTTATCTTTCATTATGTGAGGATATTAAAAGGCTGTTAGGCTGCCTAAATTTGCTTTAGGAAATACTCCTTGGCCTTTTATTTGAAAACCACTTTGTTCACTTTGGGTAATATTCCCCTTTAATTGAAAACTTCAGAACTATGCAAGTACACACCTGTATATCAATATTTTACCTTTATCAACCTAAAGCTCTATGTGTGAAAATACCCAGGTGTTTTAAATCCTATGGCTATGTAATAACTATAACCTGCCCCTACTTACTATAAACATAAATTGTCATTCAACCTGTGTTTTTGCAATTGAACTTCTATTACTATTACAATATATAATTAATACAAATCAGTACAAATTTGGGTTACATCTAAATTATCCTGTCTAAAATTTCCAAATATTATAACATTAGGTACTTGTGTTTAAACCTTGGTATGGAAAAACCCCAGAGAAACCAGTGTTAAGACTCTGGAAATCTAGAGATTACCTTGTGCCCACAGTCAGCTTCTTGGTGATATTGTAGTGTTTTGATGCACTGAAGTCATTGCTACAGTGTTGTGTAACTCAGTAAAGTATTTGGGTCTGCCAATATCTTTTTCGTGATATGCTCAGGAGTATAACGAACATGCTAGTGGCATGTTTTGTACTTGCAACCTTACCAGTGACAGTCTGACGCACTGACAACTCCAATCCATTAAGAAGACATTTTATGAAACATTTTTGCACCAAGTTCTCTCATTCATACCAATTTCCTTACAGCTGTTCAGTGTCGAACGCCACCCACCCTGACTAACGGCGCCGTGACGCCCGTCAGAACCCCTCCCAACTACAATGTAAACGAAATGATCACTTACGCCTGCAACAGTGGTTATCGACTGGATAACTCAGATTCGATTACATGCCAAGCAAGTGGACAATTCACAGCTCTGACAGCAGTGTGTACTCTTGGTAAATTAAATATTTTATTTGCTTTATTTAATAGATGTAGTGTACTTACCAAGACTGATAAGAAATAGATTGATTGTGTAAATGGATGGATGGATGTCTCATTTCTATCTTGACCGATGGAAAAATCATGTTGAAGCATTAATCAATGATTATCATCTGATAACTCGTACCCATGGTCCAGTTGTCAAGTATATAAATTAACATTAGTTGGATAGATGGATGGATGTGTTAGTTGTATTTGGTGGATGGGAATATGTCTATAAATACCTCAGATAACTCATGCTCACCTTTAGATTACCGTAGCTATTGCAGTGTGTTGAATATCATTAGGGCATTTCTTTAATTTAAGTAGAACCTATAAATTAACGTCCTATAACCCACCATATGAAATATATATTTTAGCATATCTACCGCTTTTTATATATAAATGTTTACCTTATAATCTAAACTGAGTTTAACTAAATATTGCTTGTAGTCTGCACCACACCACCTACACTGACCAATGGAGATTTTACTGTAAAGAATGCTGCAAGCCAATATGATATCAACACTGTATTAACATACACATGCAACAGTGGTTATCGACTGGATAACAGTGCAACTGTAACATGTCAAGCTGATGGAACATTTACTTCTTTAGCAGCCACATGTACTCAAGGTAATTTTTTTTTAAACTTCTTTTTAATTTACATTTTGGTTATTGTAAAAAAAGTCAAATGTGAGTAAATTATCCTGTTTATAAATTACTTGTTTGTCTGATTTGTTTATATGTAGTTTATCCCATGAGTGACCTGGTGATTATTTGATTATACTTTACACCAGAAGGAAATTACTTAAACAGTCATGTGGGTGAATCTTGAACACGACTCTGGCTTATATACAGAATTCCATAAAAAAGATTCTTGGTGAGAACCCAATTATGGGTTTAAAATTTGGCCCAGTAAAATATTAAAGTTAATCATTCTGTTGGAAGTTTTCATAAAATGACTCAAATATGGTTTAGAAATAAACACCACTGCATCAGGGCACTGTCCATAAAGGGCATGTCTTTTGAATACTGCATAGTTTTAAAACATGCTATCTTTTAATCATACTTTTTTCTTTCTTTCATTTTTTATGTTTCTTTGACAATGTACAGTTTGTACAACACCACCTACACTTGCCAATGGAGATTTTACTGTGAAGAATGCTGCAAGCCAATATGATATCAACACTGTATTAACATACACATGCAACAGTGGTTATCGACTGGATAACAGTGCAACTGTAACATGTCAAGCTGATGGAACATTTACTTCTTTAGCAGCCACTTGTACTCAAGGTTTGTCTATCACATCATGATACAGAAATGTCATTAGAATGTATGTTAGTTGTGTGAATGGTTAAACAATAAGATACTTATATCTATTACCATGATGATAGAAAGTGATACCACAAACACCATGGGAGGAATAATAAAGGCCAATATACCAAGGGTAATTATAAACTTGGCATGTTTTAAAGTCAGATAACTGGAGAAATTACTATTTTTTTTATATGGTAATAGTAGTACTTGTTCATTTAGTTTTTTAACTGCGCTCTTGTAACTATAAAAGTGCATTTGTTAAGACCATAACGACCAACAAGCGACTAGTTTTGATCCGATGACCTTTCCACTGGTAGTTCAATAGGCTGCGAATAAACTGGCCAAGCCCTGGAAACGTAGAGACACAATACTATTTATTTATTGACAACATTTTATGATACAAATCTTCAAATACTAAATACATTTGTTACATTTCAGTTTGCTCAACACCACCTACACTGACCAATGGAGAATTAACTGTATCGCTTGCATCAAACCAATATAATGTCAACACTGTATTAAGATACAGATGTAACAGTGGTTATCGACTGGATAACAGTGCAACTGTAACATGTCAAGCTGATGGAACATTCACTTCACTTGCAGCTGTTTGTACTCAAGGTAAATAATTATTGTTTCCTTTTTTTGGATTTTCTAAAAATCGTTTTTTTTTTATTTAACCAAACAAAAAAACGGTGTAATATATTAATTTACTTCTCCATAAAGTTGTGTTACAGTTATTTAGTTCTCTCATAGTCAAGCATACTCCAGAGGTAATTTAGTTTAAATTACCCCATCTCTAATTTTACGTATTCCCACATGTATTTAAGCAATATAAATACATTGTTTCTGTAATGTAAAATAGTTAGATTTAAGTAAACTGCAGCAATTACCAATATTAAAAAATGTCAACCTATTGTTTTTCATTTGATTAAGTTAGAATACGATGCTCATGATTATTCAAGGATAAAATAACCATGGGCCATTAAAAATACTCAATCATCAAACTGTCTAATGCGTCTAATAGGACCAAGACAGTATGTTAAATATAATGGGGCTACTGCTACAATTTTTGTAATAATAAACATGTAATGAATTATAATTTTTGATATTTTTATCAAATATTGTTGATGTTTAAGTTCATCAGCCGATTTCATTTGAATTCTTTAAAGGAAATGTATTAAACTTTTTACAGTATGTACAACACCACCTACACTGACTAATGGAGATTTTACTGTGAAGAATGCTGCAAGTCAATATGATATCAACACTGTATTAACATACACATGCAACAGTGGTTATCGACTGGATAACAGTGCAACTGTAACATGTCAAGCTGATGGAACATTCACTGCACTTGCAGCCACTTGCACTCAAGGTAAATAATGTGTGGATACTAATACCATAATAAACCTGCCATTAAAGTCATTTGAGATATCAGTTTGTACTTAACTGCCCAACCAGCTACTTATGTTAGCATAATCTTTATATTTTTGTCGGAAAACATAAAATACTGAACACTGCACTTTTTAACAACATAAAAACATTATTATTAATTTTTTACATTATAATTATTAATTCACCTTATAAAACAATTCCCTTGTTCTCTAATTGTTTGGCTAACTTAAAAAAAGAATTATTTTCTTTAAAAAAATAAATATCTTTTACCACCTTCTAATTGTACAATTATGAAGTTTCCACAAAGTCGCTCTGCACATTCCTACATATTTAGTTTACTTATTATGGCAGCCAAGTAGGATAGTCTAGTTTTTCTATTAGAAAGGGAATTGGAAAATAACACCACTGATTGTTGGTTGCTTCGTGCTCTTCTGTTTGATTGCAGGAGATAATGCAATTCATTGTGTATAAAAAAACATTGATGTATTTTTTGTTAAACCCATTAAACTACTGGGTTTAAGCAACATTTTTTAAGTTTGCACTTGATTAGAAAAAAACTTAAGAAGCAGAATTCTATTTAATTTTCTACTTAATACAAAACCAAATATTTAAATAAATGAATTCTTTAAAATGTTGTAAATTGGCATAAATTGATTGTACAGTTTTTATTATTTCTGATCTTTAATATGAAAACATGTTTAGCTTGTTTGGTGTACCAAGTATTTTAAAAGTTTGCAGTGAAGTGGCTTCAATTGTGTATATATCACAATTTTCCTACAAACTATACAGTTTCTAAATCTGCCACAGTTTGCACAACACCACCTACATTGGTAAATGGAGATTATACTGTAAAGATTTCCTAAAACCATTTTTTGTAATATAAAAAAAATAGTAAATACATGCAAAAAAACAAAAATAATATCTAAACATTTTGCAATACTCATATATTTCCAGTTTGCACAACACCACCTACACTGACCAATGGAGATTTTACTGTGAAGAATGCTGCAAGCCAATATGATATCAACACTGTATTAACATACACATGCAACAGTGGTTATCGACTGGATAACAGTGCAACTGTAACATGTCAAGCTGATGGAACATTTACTTCTCTAGCAGCTACTTGTACTAAAGGTATGTTTTTAAATACTAACAACAAAACATATGACATGTCATAAAATGTACACTGGTTAATATTTTATAAAAAGGCTCTGTTTATGTATAACATGCGCTTATACAGGTAAAATATTTGATGTTTAATTGTTACAAACAATTATATTATTTCAGCTTATGTACAATTTGTATCATGTCTACTATAACTTTTACATTGCGTGCATTAAAGCAAATATTCAATATCAGTCTCATAAACTAAACTTATTTTTTTAAATTCATGAAAGATTTTTTGTTTTGATGTAATAAAATAATTTTTTTATATGTTTATTGTGTTATCAGTTTGTACAACACCACCTACACTGACCAATGGAGATTTTACTGTGAAGAATGCTGCAAGCCAATATGATATCAACACTGTATTAACATACACATGCAACAGTGGTTATCGACTGGATAACAGTGCAACTGTAACATGTCAAGCTGATGGTACTTTTACTGCACTTGCAGCCACTTGTACTCAAGGTAAGTGTTACTGTTTTGCTGCTAAACAGAATACCACACAAAGTTTTTGGGAAAATGAAAACAAACCTTAAACTGTACTTTTCTTATAGAGATTTGTAATATGCAATTTTAAAAGAAAAGTGTTTTTTAGATTAGAAGTTTAATAAATTTTATTTTCGAAACATCTAGAATAAAAATTGGTTTAAAAATGTGTTTTTAGGTCACAGTATCTTAAAATTTCATGAATTAGGCACTAAACAAAGTTTTATATAAACGAGGTTAAATGAATTTAATATTCACAGATTTTTCACATGTTACTACAATTATTTTCAGTGTACTATACAACTTTTCAACTATAAATGCAATTAACCTATGTTTAAAAAAAATGCTCCATTTTTTCTTATTAAATGATTACACATATCCATTTGACCGAAAATATGTTTTATCCCTAACATAGTATATTGAGCCCAATGCACTTGATTTGGTAGTTATGAGACTAAATTCTAATTCAGAAGCTTAAGAAACCATGTATTATATTAGTTTTTTAGCAGCTTATTATGGAAACGCCATATTTGTTTGACAAGCTATATAATTCTCTATATGACTAACCGTTTATTTTTTACCGACCACTGACTATTGGTTTATTTCTCTTTGTTTTCCAGTTTGTACAACACCACCTACACTGACCAATGGAGATTTTACTGTGAAGAATGCTGCAAGTCAATATGATATCAACACTGTATTAACATACACATGCAACAGTGGTTATCGACTGGATAACAGTGCAACTGTAACATGTCAAGCTGATGGAACATTCACTGCACTAGCAGCTACTTGTACTTTAGGTAAAAAACATTATTAAATGTGGCTTTTAATTATTGCCTATCAATCTGAAATTTACTAATACTTTTTTTTAAATGTTACAAGAATCAGAATGATGTTAAAAAACTGTTGAAGTAATTAGTAAGTTTATTAAGGCATCATCTAAGATGTTGATAAAAAAGAGATAGGTCATTGCATGTTTATGTAAGATGTTAAATCATCTAATGATGATGAAGACACAACTCAGATAATGCAATAATTATTATACAGTTGATAAGTCATGCAGATTTTAAAAATACATTACTTTAATGTGGGAATTATCAGTAAGATAATAATTTGGTAAAAAAGGATAAAAAATATAAAAGTTTTATAACGTTATCATATTTCTTTATACTCTCTTTAGCATAATAGTTTGTTTAAGTGTAATTAGATAAAATATTAATCCGTTCATTTTTCACAGTTTGCTTAGCTCCATCAGCATTAAATAATGGGGAATTTTCACCCATCAACAATCCGTCGTATTATGACATCAATTCTGTTGTCACATACACATGCAACAGTGGTTATCGACTGGATAATAGTCCAACTATAACGTGCCAAGCTAATGGTCAATTTACTTCACTTACTGCTACTTGTACCAGAGGTAGAATTTGTTTTCTTACTTTAAATAGCTATCATTACATGTGATTTTCATGGAAACCTCTATATGTTTTAAAACATTGCTCTACTTTTTGTTCAAGCCATTAATTAACTGGGTTCAGAGAATGTCCACTAATTGACTTGGGCACAACCATCTATCGGTTTTTGATTCCACAACCTTTTGGCTGCCTGCAGACCGCAAATGCTCTTATCGATTGAGATATCTAGACTAAAAATTATTAACAGAATTAGTGTGTAAAATTGGGATATTTAACCTGTGTTTCTTTCAGTTTGCTTGATCCCACCCACACTTACAAATGGGCAACACACTCCCACTAATAACCCTGCCCAATATGACATCAATGCGGTATTAACCTACACCTGTAATGCTGGTTATAAACTGGAAAATTCCCCAACTATAACCTGCCAAAGCACTGGACAATTCACCGCTTTGTCTGCCACTTGTACAAGAGGTAAGTTTAAGTGCAGAATTAATATTATAATGTAATATACAAATACCAAAATAAAAAAATAACTTTGTTTTTAAAAAATAAATAGTTTGCACAACACCACCTACATTGGCAAATGGAGATTTTACTGTGAAGAATGCTGCAAGCCAATATGATATCAACACTGTATTAACATACACATGCAACAGTGGTTATCGACTGGATAACAGTGCAACTGTAACATGTCAAGCTAATGGACAGTTTACATCCCTAGCAGCTACTTGTACTCAAGGTAAAGTTACCATTATAAAACTAATATAAAAATGGATGAAGTGCAATGATTCTTTTTATAATAAAAATCCACATAGAAATCTAATGATATTTGTGTACAGTGTATAAATTGTTGATTTTTTCTTATTTCAGTTGTAATTAAGATCATTTATGTTTAGTGTATGCTAGATCAATTATGAAAATGTAATTCCATGTAATGTAGTAATTTTTTATATAACATTTTCAGTATGTACAACACCACCTACACTGACCAATGGAGATTATACTGTGAAGAATGCTGCAAGCCAATATGATATCAACACTGTATTAACATACACATGCAACAGTGGTTATCGACTGGATAACAGTGCAACTGTAACATGTCAAGCCGATGGAACATTTACTGCACTAGCAGCTGTTTGCACTCAAGGTGAACTTCTTTTATTAAATACCTTTTCCATAAAGTTTGACTTACATTTATCAACTGAACTTTGGGTGCATTACTGTAATAAGGTTTAGTAAGTCAATTATTTTTAATCATTTATTTACATTAATAAATCTAGAAATTACAAACAAATCTCTAGTGTTAGGATAGGCATGTATATCTCCATGTGTGTAAAAATGCAAGAGGTATCAGAACATAGGCAATAATAATTTTGACATTTCCACAATTGGGTAGAAATAGCTATTACAGTGTGTTAAATTTGTAGAAAACGTTGATAGAATTTTCGTTTAATCCATATATACACTGGGTTCAGGCATTTTCTAAAAGCACCTTTCCCAAAGACACAACTGATTAACAAGCAGCTGTTTGTTTTATTCACTGCATTTAAATAAAGATCTGTTGGATTAATGCTGTTTTTTATTGCTAGTTTAGTAGCAAATTATTAATCATAAATGTGCATTTACACACACTAAATCACATTCTAATACATTTAAAGAATATTTACTTAATGTTTCTATCACCATCGCAGTATGTCTGGCTCCACCTGTTTTGACAAATGGAGATTTTACCCCTGTGAACGCCCCAGCGTATTATGACATTAATTCTGTCGTCACATACACATGCAACAGTGGATATAGATTGGACAATTCTGCAACCATCACCTGCCAAGCTAATGGACAGTACTCTACTTTAAATGCAGTTTGTACCAAAGGTTGGTAGCAATTTGTAATTTATTATTAATTTATTATATGTAATTTTTAAGCAATTTTATTCTTTAATCTTAGACATAAAAAATATTCAAGTGTTTATAACCATTTATTTCAATGTATAATTCCCTTTTTCATTTCATAGTATGCCTCACTCCACCTACACTGACCAATGGAGATTTTACTGTGAAGATTGCATCAAACCAATATGATATCAACACTGTATTAACATACACATGCAACAGTGGTTATCGACTGGATAACAGTGCAACTGTAACATGTCAAGCTGATGGACAGTTTTCTGCACTTGCAGCTACTTGTACTCAAGGTGCGTCTAGTTTTATATGCAGCTATACTTACTGTTCTTTTGTTTTAAATTCTTTATTAAAGACAATACAGTCTTAGATGACACCAGCTTTAACTTCATAATTAATCTTTTGTTCTACATACAACAATTTCCATTTGTCTAAGATCCCTTTTAATCTCCGGCCCGTTGGTCTAACGGTTAAGTGCGTCGCCTTTCAATCGAAAGGTTACAGGTGCGAAACTGGTCGCTAGCTAGTCGGTTGTGTCCTTGGGCAAGGCACTTTACGCACATTGCCTGAACCCAGTGGATTAATGGGTTCTACCAAATTGAAGGAACGTGTCTATCATATACAACACACTGAAATAGCTCCGGTAACCCGACGATGGGCGCAAGGTGATCTGACGATTGCCCGTGTGTTAACCCCCTTGCTTTTCCCATTCACGAGGATAAAGATGAATATCCTATCCTCCTCCTATCCTTTCTGTTTAATTTCTTTTTAATCTGCCAATGATAAATACAGATAAATATACCTTGATAGACAACAACTTACTTTTTCCATTAATACAACCCTTCAATATCTTATTAACACATATATGAAATTAGTGTTCTTTTAGTTATAAATATGTTTAAATAAAATAATCATAATCTATTTTTCGCAGTATCTTTAAGAACTATAACTTGCCATAAGTTGATTAACCACCCTTGCTAAAAAGGTTAAGGTTTTATTTATTATAACGGGATTAAACTAACAAACATACTTTAAATAAAGGTTAATGCAAAATATTCTTTCCAAGAGTCAATAAATTTAGCTATACTTCAAAGAAAATGATGTACTTACCAATTAAAACTACCTTTCATTAGAATAAATTAAATTGATAATATATGTTTGAGTTTAAATTATAGCACATTTATTATTTCCAGTTTGTACAACACCACCTACACTGACCAATGGAGATTATACTGTGAAGAATGCTGCAAGCCAATATGATATCAACACTGTATTAACATACACATGCAACAGTGGTTATCGACTGGATAACAGTGCAACTGTAACATGTCAAGCTGGTGGAACATTTACTTCTTTAGCGGCTGTTTGTACTAAAGGTAAATTTCAGTTTTTACCGCAATCACAATTAATAGATATAGTATAATGATAGAGATATCACTGTGTTGGTGTGCCTAATGAAACACACTTAATCTATGGTTCTCTTGATACTTGCTCCATATTAAGCTACACTAACATAAAGTAAAGTTTACTATTATCTAAACATACTTATTTTCAGTAAGAGTCGATTATTTTAGCACTACTACTAAGAAAATGATGTTTTTACCAGTTAAAACTACCATTCATTAGAATAATTAAATTAATAAGATATGTTCGAGTTTTAATTATAGCACATTTATTATTTCCAGTCTGCACAACACCACCTACACTGACAAATGGAGATTTTACTGTGAAGAATGCTGCAAGCCAATATGATATCAACACTGTATTAACATACACATGCAACAGTGGTTATCGACTGGATAACAGTGCAACTGTAACATGTCAAGCTGATGGAACATTTACTTCGCTAGCAGCTGTTTGTACTCAAGGTGAGTATTAATTATGGGCGGTATTTTGTACAGTGTACAAGAACATAGTCAAGGTTATTTACACTTACATAACTCCTACACTTTGTTTTTAACTGATTTTTTTTCTTTTAAATTTTTGGATTTCTATATTCCAATTTACAAAGTTTATAGCTTCAACAACTTTGACCACAATAACATGCCACTTTTGATAATGCTTTAGCATCTAATACATGACAACGAAATACAATTAGGCAATCACCAACTAGTTTATTTTCAAGTTATTCATTTTTGCCAAAGTAATAAATAACAGCAAATAAAACAAAACATAACATAGCAACAGGAAAAGTCGGCAAAACAAAGTTGTTATAACGTGTTATTTAAAAATAGGATATAACTGTAAACTAATGTAATCAACTAAACTTTTTCATCAACATAATTACTGCTGTTTAGTCTAATAGAAGGGTTATATTAAATTGCTATTGGTCAGCTCGTGCATCTACCATGATTACCATACCTCTATGTTTGTACACTATGAAGTGTAATTTGTTCTCTAAGTCATTATTGTTTACAGTTTGCACAACACCACCTACACTGGCCAATGGAGATTTTACTGTGAAGAATGCTGCAAGCCAATATGATATCAACACTGTATTAACATACACATGCAACAGTGGTTATCGACTGGATAACAGTGCAACTGTAACATGTCAAGCTGATGGAACATTTACTGCACTTGCAGCTACCTGCACTCAAGGTAAGTTAGATGTATCTTCTATCTTTTTTTCCGCATGCCTTTTACTATATTTCAAGTGTGTAGTTAGTTATATAATTATTTTTTTAAGAAGCGTAGACAAAATATACCATAAACTATAATAAGCTGTCAAAATGAAAAAAATATTTCTGAAGACACGTTTTGTGAAATGTTAAAGCTGCAGAAAGCATGTTCATGTAGAAACAAATTAGAATGGAACAACATTTGTAACTTAAGAAAAATGAAAAAGATTCTAGCTTTTTTATGATTAAGAAACTATCACAGATATTTTCATGCAGTGAGATTTAATTTCAGCAAGCAGTACAGCAATACAATAGGATATAACATTAATGTTTTACCTCCTTTAAAAAAACCTCAGGAGTGTTATGACACAAGTAATGGTCAGGTTATCTTAAAACCACCATTGGATTACACTGCTATTGCAGTGTGTGGTATATGATTAAGACATTTCTACTGTTTTGGTTTAATTCATTTTATTAATTATTTCAATTAACTTCTTCCAAGTGCTTTACCAAAGGAAACAACTAAGTGGACTGGTTACGATCCAACAACCATATGGCTGACAACCAGTGCTTTAACCGAATAAGCTAACTGACGACTGATTAACATGTCAGCTATCATTGCAAAAACTTTTTATCCCATTAATAAAGCATTCTTATGTTAAGTCTGTTTAAAATCATGTAAGTTAAAGCGTTAGATAAAAATAATCAAGTAAAACAGAAGTGTTTCAGCTCACGAACACATGATCTTCTTTCCCCAAATTCAAAAATAAATAGTTAATAAGTACATTTACTATTTAATGAAATAAAGTGTGTTTCATTACAATGTGAAGTAATAATAATAATAATAATTCTGTTAACAGTCTGCACAACACCACCTTTGTTAATGCAAAATATTCTTTTAGTCTGTACAACACCACCTACACTTGCCAATGGAGATTTTACTGTGAAAATTGCATCAAATCAATATAATATCAACACTGTATTAACATACACATGCAACAGTGGTTATCGACTAGATAACAGTGCAACTGTAACATGTCAAGCTGATGGAACATTCACTGCACTTGCCGCTGTTTGTACTCAAGGTAGGATTTGGTTATCTTCGGGTTAGTCTAGTGGTTTAGTGCGACGCCTTTCAGCCAAAGGGTTGTATGTACGAAACTGATCACTGTTATTCGGTTGTGTCCTTAGACAAGGCACTTTACGGACATTGCTTGAACCCAGCAGGTCAATACGTTCTACCAAATTGAAGGAATGTCTCAATTATACAACACACTGCAATAGTTTCGGTAACCCGACAATGGGCACGAGATGATCTAATGATTTCCTGTGTGTTCACGTCCTTTGTTTTCCCATTCACAGGAATAAAAATGAATATCCTATCCTATCCTTACCAGATTAGTTTAAAATTAAAAATAAATGTTCAGTGTTCCATCAAAGGCAGTATCCCTTTGGATTAAATTTACTAAACAATCTATTCAACATACAGTGATATTGGTCTTCATATTTAATAAATGTTCCATCAATTACAAATTATAAATAAATAAAGATATTTGCAACATATCTCACACTGAGGTAGCTTATTTGGTAGTGTATCGGACTGCTAGCCCATATGTATTGGGATCGAAACCAGTATACAGCTTGTTAAATCTGTATTTTGCTTGGCACTCAGCTGATATTGCTTAAACCCGGTAGATTAATGTTTTAAATAAAAAATGGAACAATGTGTTTCAACTTTCATAATACACTGCAATCGCTCTGGTAACTTAACTGCGGGCACAAGGTAATTTGTTTGCACTATTTCCAGTTTGTACAACACCGCCTACACTGACCAATGGAGATTATACCGTGAAAATTGCATCAAACCAATATGATATCAACACTGTATTAACATACACATGCAACAGTGGTTATCGACTGGATAACAGTGCAACTGTAACATGTCAAGCTGATGGAACATTCACTGCACTTGCCGCTGTTTGTACTCAAGGTAACTTTAATTAAAATTCAATAATCTGGATTTTTATTTTCGTATTTGTACATGAACAAAAAACATCTTTTCTTTATCATTTAATATTTTAATGCAGCAATTTTTTAACTAATTTAATGCATAAAATATTATTTTTACCCAGCATATCTAGTTTTTTTTAATGTGTAGCTTTATCACATTTGCTACTGCATAATAAATAATAATTTGCCTATTGATACATAAAATAGAAACAAAAGAAGTGCCTCAAAGGGCAAAACAATTGCATTTTTTACTCGCATAGTGTAACTATAACAATGTGACTGTTGAGTTACATATTTAATGATAATAATGGTTATACATATACTATAACTTTAGACACTAATACATGAGCAAACACTAATCTATTTCCTGAAACTTCTGACTTATTTTGCATGGAACTTTCTTACTGTTTGTGAATTTGTTTTATGAATAATATTTGCAGTTTGTACAACACCACCTACACTGACAAATGGAGATTTCACTGTGAAGAATGCTGCAAGCCAATATGATATCAACACTGTATTAACATACACATGCAACAGTGGTTATCGACTGGATAACAGTGCAACTGTAACATGTCAAGCTGATGGAACATTTACCTCACTAGCAGCTGTTTGTACTCAAGGTAACTTAATAAAGTTTATCAATCTGAATTTCCATTTTCGTATTTTTACATATACAAAAAACTTTTTTTCCTTTTATTTTATGCATAAACTATTTTAAAATGCTGTTGCTACCCAGTAGTATATAGATGCTTATTATCAAATCAATATCTTTACATATTTCCACCTACATGATTAAATACAACTTGCTAATATCATATGTGCGATAGAAATTAAATATATTTCTCTAATAAAGCAAAACAATTAAATTTTAAACTACCATGCTTTTTTAGTAACTTAAACTACCTGACTTTTAAATCAGGTGTTTAAGAGTTGTAATGCCTGCCAATTTTTTGTAACTTTTGCACATATATATATATACATTTAAGGTTGTACATGAACCAATCTGTTTGCTGTAATTTCGAAGTTATTGTTTATCGAACTCCTTAACTATTTCTAAATTTGTTTTATGATTACCATTTTCAGTCTGTACAACACCACCTACACTGACCAATGGAGATTTTACTGTGAAGAATGCTGCAAGCCAATATGATATCAACACTGTATTAACATACACATGCAACAGTGGTTATCGACTGGACAACAGTGCAACTGTAACATGTCAAGCTGATGGAACTTTCACTGCACTTGCAGCTGTGTGTACTCAAGGTAATCCTTGGGAATAGTTTCTACTTTGGATTTCTATTTTCATGTTTGTACATAAATATATGTATAGTTTGTCCCACAGCATTTATCTTAAATTTTAAGGCAGTCTTTTTTAAAAAATATTTACAACTGTTTTTAAATACTGTTTCTACCTGACATTATCTAGTTTGCTTTCACATACTAATTATTGTTTACAATTTCCAACTACGGGATTAAATATTTTTTTTATCCATGAGATCAGGATGAAAGTATTAGTCCCCAATACAGTAGGACAATGGCATATTCATTTATATAGCTGGTGAAATATTTATTATCCTTAGCTACGTGAACGTTGAATAATCCATTTACCAGTAGTTATGTCAATAATCAAACAGTTGGAACCTATACAAATGTGCAAACTCTTTAACCATTTGTGAATTTAATTATAAATACTATTTTCAGTTTGTACAACACCACCTACATTGGTGAATGGAGATTTTACCGTAAAGATTGCATCAAACCAATATGATATCAACACTGTATTAACATACACATGCAACAGTGGTTATCGACTGGATAACAGTGCAACTGTAACATGCCAAGCTGATGGAACATTCACTTCTCTTGCTGCTGTTTGTACTCAAGGTAAGAATATCACATCTTGATACACAAAAGTCATTGGTCGGTTGTTACGAAACATATATCTTTTCTGAATTTTCAGCTTCAAGAATAAATGTAAGTTTACATTATTATCCATAAGCTCAGGGTAAAATTCTTAGTTTTTCACACAGCAAGATGATTGCATTTTTTCTTATATCAAGTAGCCTAAGTTTACATGATATTTATATTAGACATTTAACAGTACTCATTTATATACTCTAACAGTTGGTAAATAAACTACCTTCATAATTGCAAAGCTGTATTGCTGGAACTTTTAACTATTTGTGAATCTGATTTATCATTACTAATTTCAGTCTGTACAACACCACCTACATTGGCGAATGGAGATTTTACCGTGAAGAATGCTGCAAGCCAATATGATATCAACACTGTATTAACATACACATGCAACAGTGGTTATCGACTGGATAACAGTGCAACTGTAACATGTCAAGCTGATGGAACATTTACTGCACTTGCTGCTGTTTGCACTCAAGGTAATTTTTTATATTTTGTTAAAGTAAAGTAATGTAAAATATAAGTTTCAATCTGAAGAGCATTCTTAGTTATTGAATCAGGAAAAATGTTTGGTGGGTGAATGTGTCACCGTTTAGTTGAATATAAGTAGGTCTTAAGTCGGTTGTTAAAGACATCTCCGAGATCTTTAAAGACATTAGTGAAATTTTAAAGAGTTAACATCTTACTGAAGTCTTTAACATCTCACCAAAGACTTCAGTAAGATGTTAAAGACTTTATTAAGATGTTAAAGAATTCAGTGAGATGTTAAAAACTTCTGTGAGATGTGAAAGACTTCAGTAAGATGTTAAAAACTTCTGTGAGATGTGAAAGACTTCAGTAAGATGTTAAAGACTTCAGTGAGATGTTAAAGACTTCGGTGAGATGTCAAAGACTTTATGTTAAAGACTTCATGTTAAAGACTTCAGTAAGATGTTAAAAACTTCATGTTAAAGACTTCAGTAAGATGTTAAAGACTTCATGTTAAAGACTTCAGTAAGATGTTAAAGACTTTATTAAGATGTTAAAGACTTCAGTAAGATGTTAAAGACCTCAGTAAGATGTTAAAAACTTCTGTGAGATGTGAAAGACTTTATGTTAAAGACTTCAGTAAGATGTTAAAGACGTCAGTGAGATGTTAAAGACTTCGGTGAGATGTCAAAGACTTCATGTTAAAGACTTCAGTAAGACGTTAAAGACTTCATGTTAAAGACTTCAGTGAGATGTTAAAGACTTTATTAAGATGTTAAAGACTTCAGTGATATGTTAAAGACTTCAGTGTAATGTGAAAGACTTCAGTAAGATGTCAAAGACTTCAGTGAGATGTTAAAGACTTCAGTAAGATGTTAAAGACTTCGGTGAGATGTTAAAGACTTCATGTTAAAGACTTCAGTAAGATGTTAAAGACTTTATTGAGATGTTAAAGACTTTAGTAAGATGTTAAAGACTTCAGTGAGATGTTAAAGACTTTATTAAGATGTTAAAGACTTCAGTGATATGTTAAAGACTTCAGTGTAATGTGAAAGACTTCAGTAAGATGTCAAAGATTTCAGTGAGATGTTAAAGACTTCAGTAAGATGTTAAAGACTTCGGTGAGATGTTAAAGACTTCAGTGAGATGTTAAAGACTTTATTAAGATGTTAAAGACTTCAGTGATATGTTAAAGACTTCAGTGTAATGTGAAAGACTTCAGTAAGATGTCAAAGATTTCAGTGAGATGTTAAAGACTTCAGTAAGATGTTAAAGACTTCGGTGAGATGTTAAAGACTTTGGTAAGATGTTAAGAACACCAGTGAGTTTTTGGTTTAGTTTAGTTTATTTTTTGTTTCCATGATGAAAAGACGAAGCAGGACCTTTAATAAGAATTCGGAAAACAGGGAAAAAAGGCAAAACGACAGTCTTTAAACCACCACTGAAAACCAATCAATATTTACTTTTGGTATATTTATGGGTCCCATTTTTAGACTTATGTATTTCACCATTTACTGTTGGCACAATTTTTTTTTTAAACATCAAAGTATAATTTATACAATTGTTCTTTTTCCGTAGACATACTATATTACAACCTTGCTTTTTCCAGTTTGCACAACACCACCTACACTGGCCAATGGAGATTTTACTGTGAAGAATGCTGCAAGCCAATATGATATCAACACTGTATTAACATACACATGCAACAGTGGTTATCGACTGGATAACAGTGCAACTGTAACATGTCAAGCTGACGGAACATTTACTGCTCTAGCAGCTGTTTGTACTCAAGGTAAATTATACTTTATATGAGTGAAATAATGTAAAATATATGCTTTCATCTGAAGCAAATTGCTATTATCCGGTCCAGCTAAGTAGCTTGGTGGGTAAGTACTTCGCTGTCAGCCAAAAGGTTGTAGTATCGAATATGGGCACTGGATGGTTGGTAGTATTTTTGGGCAAGGCACTTAGCAGACTTTGCCTAAACCCCATAGATTAATTGATTGTAATATTAATGAAAGAATGTGTTGATCATGCACAACACACTCCAATGACTTTGGGATTGCAATAGCAAGGACGAGTTGATTTGACAATTTCCCAATAGCAATTCTTCTGTTTTTGCATTTAAGGAAAACATATGAATATTCTAATTGTTATAGAAAGCTTATGAGTTTAACATAGTATATGAGTAAAGTATAATTGTAATAAATTTCCTTTTTTTAAACATACTCTAACACAACCTTGCTTTTTCCAGTATGTACAACACCACCTACACTGACCAATGGAGATTATACTGTGAAAATTGCATCAAACCAATATGATATCAACACTGTATTAACATACACATGCAACAGTGGTTATCGACTGGATAACAGTGCAACTGTAACATGTCAAGCTGATGGAACATTCACAGCACTTACTGCTGTTTGTACTCAAGGTAAATCAAGTTTGTCATTGATGTTTTTATTTGAGTGTAGCAAAATGGCCAATTCCACCTTTACAACCAATTCATAGTTTCTTACAAAAACTGTTTTATATCCTTTTATTTAACTTGATTTTGTAATTGTGGTATTGTTTGAAAAAATGTGGAGAAAAGCTTTGAAGGTAGCAGATTGCATTGTGTCACATAGTATATAGTTTCGATTTTACTTATTGAGTTGTTTTAGTAAGGTAATTTCAATTTTAAAATTTTGCATTCTTTTTAAACATACTATTACACAACCTTCCTTTTTTAGTCTGTACAACACCACCCACACTAACCAATGGAGATTATACCGTGAAGATAGCATCAAACCAATATGATATCAACACAGTATTAACATACACATGCAACAGTGGTTATCGACTGGATAACAGTGCAACTGTAACATGTCAAGCTGATGGAACATTCACTGCACTTGCAGCTGTTTGTACTCAAGGTAAATATAAAGGATATTATAATGTTTAAAACATAGAATGTTTAAAAACATTGTTTCAGTGCTCTGCCTCTAATTCTTGCCGATTAGTTTAAAGTGAGTTTAATTTTTCCGCTTTATTAGAACCGCCAACCAAAAGTTTGTCAGATCCATACCATCTGTTAGCTACTCAATTGTGTCCTTTAGCAAGGCAATTGGCAAACTTTGCCTTAACCCATTGGTTTATCAAATTAACCAAAACTGTAAAATTGTGTTTAAATTGTGTATACAATGACTTTTGTTACAACACAGGTAATAATCAGATGATGTTGTTTCTGCACTCAGATTAAGGGCATTTGCAGTGTGTTGATTATTTGGTTTAATTTAATAATTTGAATAATTCATTTAAACTCACTGAGCCAATACAAAGATTTTAGGTGCCTTGCTCAGGAACACAACAGTAAAAAAAATGCCAAGGAAGGCGTTGTTAGGTCAGCACTGTAGACAAAGATTGTGTTATCAAATCCAATTTAATCCACTTTTAACCATATGAATTAAATCCAATTTCATTAAATTCAATTTAATTTTTATTAAATCCAATTTTAACCGTCCGACCCGATTAGTCTGGCAGTTTAGTGCGAAGGCCTTCAACCGAAAGGTTGCAGTTTCTAAACTGGTCGCTAGCTAATCGACTGCGTCATTGGGCAAGGCACTTAACGGAAATTGCCTGAACCCAGCGGATTAATGGGTTCTACCAAATTAAAGGAACGTGTGAATCATACACAACACACTGCAATAGTTCCGGATTGCCCGTTAATTAACCCCCTTGGTTTCCCATTCAAGGGGATAAACATGAATATCCTATTTTATCCTAATTACTTGGCTATTCCTCACCTTTTTTAAATAACCTCTTACATACATCGCTTTTACTCAGTAAAAGCTGTTGTTTTAAAACAATTTATTAACTCAATGCAATAAATTAAAAATTATTGAATCCATCAAATATACGTAAGACACATTATGTTTTCTGCATTACCTATAATAAATACTTTAGTACAGTTTCTACATGTGTAGAATTCAAACAAAAACAGCTACAAAACAAAACAAGTTAGTTTTTAAATATGCAACAGTTTATAATAAACAACCTTTTCTGAATATATATCAGCCTATGACTTTAATTCCTTACACAAACCAACATGTATTTTATTTATTTAAAATATTTTTTTTAAATCTTAAGCATTTCATAATAATCGCTTGTGTGGACTCCTTTTACCACAAGTATGACAGAGAGAAAAATACATGTTTATCATTACTCTGTTAGTCACAAGTCCTTTTATCTTGAATTTCAGTTTGTACAACACCACCTACATTGGCCAATGGAGATTTTACTGTGAAAAATGCTGCAAGCCAATATGATATCAACACTGTATTAACATACACATGCAACAGTGGTTATCGACTGGATAACAGTGCAACTGTAACATGTCAAGCTGATGGAACATTTACTTCTCTTGCAGCCACTTGTACACAAGGTACATCTCATGTAAAATATTTAAAAGTTTTAATGAATTGGTACTATGATTGGCTTTAGTGTTAACGATTCAAAAGTGTTATAACAAATACCAAGAACTATAAGACTATATGCCAACTATTACCATGTGTGCGTAAATGTGGTTAATTTACAATATAAATGTTACAGTCCACCATATTTGTCCTTGTTTTACCACACCGACCATATAAATAATGGTATGTCTTTTTTTACAAACTTACATAGTTTCTGCCTAGTCAGTACTAAATATGCTATGATATGTGGTTTAATATTTTTATGTGCAAGGTAAAGCATAAAAAAAACTATAGATATCACTTTTAATTTAATAAAAATCAGGTGTATAAATTATTTTTCTTTCCAGTTTGTACAACACCTCCTACACTGGCCAATGGAGATTATACTGTGAAGAATGCTGCAAGCCAATATGATATCAACACTGTATTAACATACACATGCAACAGTGGTTATCGACTGGATAACAGTGCAACTGTAACATGTCAAGCTGATGGAACATTTACTTCACTTGCAGCTGTTTGTACTCGAGGTATTAGATAATTTTATATTTTAGCATAACTATTGATTAAGTAGATTCCATTTTTTCTGTTTGATTATAAAAGTCCAGTATTAGGTAGGACAGTATAGTATATTTATTTTAAACCCTAGGGTTGGGTAAATTTATTGTTCGTTATAACATGGAAAATGTTTAAATTATCTCAACCCCACAGTAGGATTAAGGGTGCTGTTCAGAATGTTATATACTGTGGAGACATTACTACAATTTTTGTTTAACACAATAAACCACTTGGTACAGACATGGTCTATCAAGTGCTTTGCCTAAGGACACAACCAAGTAGCTATAGCAGGTGTCAAACCCACTATCTCTCGACTGCCAACATGACAATCTACCGTATGAGCTAACCTGCTTTCTTAACAACGTCATATATAAAATTCTGTTCTTTCTTTATAGTTTGCAGTTCGCCGTCAACTTTAACCAATGGAGATTATACCGTAAAGATTGCATCAAACCAATATGATATCAACACTGTATTAACATACACATGCAACAGTGGTTATCGACTGGATAACAGTGCAACTGTAACATGTCAAGCTGATGGAACTTTTACTGCACTTGCAGCTGTTTGCACATTAGGTAAATATAATTGTTTTTTTATTTTTTTCCTTTTGAACATTGGCTGGGAGTATAATGGTATAATGGCTAAGATATTCAATATATTCAGCTGTAACCGATATAAATGGGATGCAGTATTAAAAGGGCAATCCTCAGAATTCCTTATAACCACAATCAAGTGATCAGGTCTATCACTGGGTTGTGTAGGCTAGATAGATTTTAACAATTTTTGTGCAACACTTTAAACCACTGGGTTTAAGCTATGTCTGCAAAGTGCCTTACCCAAGGACCCCCACTATACCTGCCATCTGATGTTCATAACAAAACCTTGCAGGTGATTACCCAACAAACTATAACTGAATCACCCAAACAATTAATTACATGTAACATGTTTTTGTATTATAAAAAAATTATTGAAAATATGCATAAAACACAAAAGTAAAATCTAAACTTTTTTCATATATTTCCAGTCTGTACAACACCACCTACACTGTCCAATGGAGATTTTACTGTGAAGAATGCTGCAAGCCAATATGATATCAACACTGTATTAACATACACATGCAACAGTGGTTATCGACTGGATAACAGTGCAACTGTAACATGTCAAGCTGATGGAACATTTACTGCACTTGCAGCCGTTTGCACATTAGGTAATCCAATATATAAAGATAACATGTGTTTATATGTTCCTGTGATTAGAAAACCATATTCGTTATAACAATGATAATCTGAGTCATCTGATGTGCTATTAATCAGCTTTCAGACCTACAATTTACTTACCAAACCGTCAATCTAGAATAGGATAGAATAGAATAGGATATTCATGTTTATCACCGTGAATGGGAAAACCAAAGGGGTTAACACTAGTCAACTGTCAGATTACCTTGCACCCACCGTCGGTTTCCATGAGCTAGTGCAGCGTCTTATGTATGATTTATATGTTCCTTTAATTTAGTAGAACCAATTAATCCGCTGGGTTCAGGTGATATCCGTAAAGTGCCATGCCCAAGTGCACAACTGACTAGCTAGCGACCAGTTTCGCACCTGCAACCTTTTGATTGAAAGGCGCCCACTTCACCGCCACACTAACCGGCCGGACACATCTAACCAACTTTCTATGAACTTCCAGTTTGTCTGGAGCCCCCTATCCCCACCAACGGGGTTTACACCGTCGTAAACAACCCCTCCATCTACAACATTGGTGACCAGATATCGTACGCTTGTAACAATGGGTACATACTTCAAGGCACCAGAGTGAATACCTGTCTCAACACAGGCCAGTATGAATTCACAACTGCACCTTCATGCATAGGTAAGTTGTTATTTGTCTATTTTTAATATTCATGTAATTTACTTTATTTTTTGCTCTTTCGTCACTATAAAGAAGGTAGCGTGAACAGCTTAAAATGAGCAGGAAAAAACGAAAAAATTAAATTAGCAATTAACAATACAATTGTCAAATATTTAATTCGCTAATAAACATTAGGAGGGAGCCTTAAAAAAACAATAAAGCATAGTTTTGGTAAATTTTAAGTATTTAACTACAAATTTCTTTGTTTTACTTTAAATTACTACAAAGTATTTAGATAAAACCTGCTATATGACTACTATAATTATAGTAAAATGTGTAGATTTGTAGATTTATAAAAAAATGTAGATTTATCCATTGTATTTTTACCTCAAAGAAAATTTTTTTTTATTAAAATCTGATTTCACTATTAAAATTTCCCACCAGCATGCACATCAAACCCCTGCAAGAGCAGTTCCCTATGTTTCCCAACCACTACATGCTGTATTTGCGATGTGTCGAACAATGGATTTTTTTGTGGTGAGTATCTCTGTCACTAGCTGTTTAGAGAATTTAATGTACATGATATTTTAGCAAACAAAATTATTGATAAGGACATTAATGTTTTATATCTATGAAATAAAAAACTTAGAGGAAATTGTTATACAGGCAATGGTCAGAGAAACAAAGTCATTGCAGTGTTTTGTATAAGATTAAGATGTTCTGGCAGTTTTAATCCATACATATTGCTTTAACGGTATTGTGTTCAACCCATACAACCATTTCAATGAAAAAGGTTTCAATGAAAAAAACTTTTTAGTGATGTTTTATACAAACTAAGCTAAGTGGCTGAATAAAATAATATTTTTGTTAAGATTTAGCAAAACCATATTTTTAAAATGCACACTAACAAGTTTTTTACCTTCATAGAATGGATAATAGTGAACACAAATGACAAATGAATTTTTAGTGATGTTTTAGCCAAACTGAGCTATGTGGCTAAATAAAATAATATTTTTGTTTTTACTTTTATAGAATGGAGAATAGTGAACACCAATGACTACCAAGTCATCGAATCTACCGTGACATCACTATCAGCGGCAGCGGCTTCATGTTCAGCTGTATATTCCACCGCAAGTTTGGCAATCCCGGTCACTGCCGATCGAACCGGGGTGCAAACTTACCTCGGCTTGGCAACGGTTTCAGTCGCGATTACAAGATACACCTGGATTAACGTCGTAAAGATTGGTATGTACAGGATAGGCTTAACAGGTTTATTTCTGGAGATAGGGTAATGCAGTGGAGATACAAAACTGTAAATCTGTATATTGATAGTCTGTTTTGGCTTATATCTTAAAACTGGAAATCGTAAAGAGTACACCTTGTACAATGTCAGTAATATAATGCAGTATCTATTTTTTATTGAGATTTTAATTTCCTGTGTGTTAACCCCCTTGGATTTCCCATTCACAGGCATAAACATGAATATCTTATCCTAACAACTTCGTTTACACAGGCTCTACATGGAGTTATGGAAACACTTTCGCCGCAATTTCAAACTCCGATCTTAACTTCTGCGCCGACGCAACCCAGACTGAAAGCTGTGTGGTGATGGACAGTCAGGGATCACCTGCTTATTGCTGGAGAGATGTCTCCTGCACTGCGTTTGCTGCTAATCCTTTGTGCACGAGAACCTATTTTAGAGATACTTGTTTTTAAGTCACATGTGCCAATTTTCTTTATTTTCAGTGCCATTCTCGCGTTCGTTATTTATACATAAGTGTTTTATTTACTATTTGCAATACACTTGATATTCATTAAACATGTTTTGTTTTTACGTAATACAGTTAGGATATTCATCTTTTATTCCTGCGGATAATAACCCGTGGTGTTTGTTACAATCATCAGATTACCTTGCTTACCGTCAGGTTAGGGTTTTCAGTGTGTTGTGTATGATTGGCACATTGCTCTCAATTTTGTAGAAGACATCAATTAAATGGGCTCAGACGTTGTTATTTAAAAGGACACCACTGTCTAGCCAGCAGCTGGGTTCAATAGCATAACCTTTCAGTTCAATGCACTGGGCATTTAATTTCCACTTCATGCTGTCTTGGAACATTACCATCTAAATAGCGGCTGGTTTGATTGGACAATGTTTTAGCTGCTACAGACTGCCAGCACTCATTACTTAAATTAGCTAAACCAAGTTAATTAATGGAGAACCTTAGGCAGAGAAGAATAGCACAAAGTATCATGAGAATGAAAATTAATTTATGGAGCTAATGTACTACCAACTACATAATCTCTCTTATAATTTAGTGGATCCCTATTGTGCTAAGCTAATCAGACAGGCATCGCATTGATCAATTTGTAATATGTTTCAAGATCGTTATCTGAAAGGTCCCAAGATTGGTGCCTCTACCTTGTCAGTTGTGTCTTGGTCAACAAAATGAGTGGACATAGCCTTAACCTTTATGAGCCTAATAAAAAAACTAGACGTTTTTATTGTATTCATAACTGCAGTAGCTTCGGTTGGACATAAATGACAAAATATCTTGTAACCAGACTGCCAGCACACAATGTAACATGTTGATTATTTTATTGTGCCATTCACGAGATAAACATATATTTCCTATCCTAACATTAAACATGTCAATCCTATCATAAGTATCCTATTCTAACAATATACATGCATATCCTATGCTAATTTTAAACATGCATGTCCTCTTATAACTCTCCACAACCTAAGAAAACCAATACTTTAACATCCAACAGCGATGAAATTTTACATTTATTCCACTACGTTTGGCAATGCCGATTGCCAAAACAGCAAACGAACTACGTACATACCACAACACAGGTGGGAATAGGAACACAAAGAAACACTTTTATCATTCGCGCAATTAAGAAAATAGGGAGTATAAATAGTGCAGTAAAATAGGGTCTAAAGAAAATAAATTCCACTGAAGAAGAGAGTGAAATAAATACAATGGCCAAGAGATATGTAACACTAAACGATGCGTAACAAAATAAAGCAATTTTTCTGGGTTAACTAGTACTGGAAGCGTCTTGAGACTATTCTTCATACACAGTGATTTTTGTTTCGGGTCTTTTTAACAAATATTACACCAATGCTATTTTAATTTCGTAACAAAAGTGAGTGTACTACACTGGTGGATGTGGCAAATCGACAGCGGGCATGGGGTGCCCTGCCACCAGGGTTAAAGCTTGTTCATTCTTAAGGACAAACCCCAATATATAATAAAAACTTTTTTTGTTTGTGAATAATTAGAAACAAATCTTTGTGTGTATATATATATATATAGACATCGGAAAAAAATTTTCTTGTAAAAAGTAATCAATGAAAATTTGATATTTGTGTGTATATTTTTGGAGAATTTATTTTTGAGTGCGTAAATATACTCTTGTAAAAATGTGGTTACTATTTTTACAGTCGGTTTCACATTTTTTTATTAAATTAACCCATCAATCTCTTTGTTGTATGTAATACAGCAGTGAAAAGAATACGGCATGCTTCGTAGCATTAACAACTGGGTAAAACGTGCGGTTGAACAATAAATATGAATTAATTCTAATCTGACAGTGTTTTAAAATGAGGGTGAAACTGATTGGTGGACAAATAGCTCTGATGTTAGCAAGGGAACACCTTGCAAAGTGGAGATCCGTACAAATAGGAATGCAGAACAGAATACAAATTAGCGAGAAATGGACAGTAGTGATGGTACATACAATGATTTGCCTCCTGCCCTGTCTGCTGTTATTCCTCTGGTTTTAACGTTTTCACACCCTTCTTTGGGTAAGGGGGGATCTTATTGTAATTCACGCCTTGTTATGGGTGAAATGGGGGTCATCTCACCCAGGCATTTGTGGGTGTTGGCCGCCCCAATCCGTGGGTGGCCTACTCTCATAAACCCGTACCTGGGCCTTAATAACCAGGGTATCGGACTTCACAAACCCCTGCATTTCGATCCTGTTTAGCGGAAGAAAGTCGATGTATCCGTATCCCTTCTGGTTTCGCTCGGTTATCGGGCGTTGGAACGCCATCAGATTCGAACGAGATTCCAACGATTCGGAAATATGGGATCGTTGGGATGGCAGTTCTCTCTGTTGAAGATATTGCAACTTTACTGTGAAAAAATGTACAACAACATTGTATTGTACAACAACATTGTATTGTATATTGTACAACACTTCCTACACTTGCCAATGAAGATTTTACTGTGAAGAATGCTGCAAGCCAATATGATATCAACACTGTATTAACATACACGTGCAACAGTGGTTATCGACTGGATAACAGTGCAACTGTTACATGTCAAGCTGATGGAACATTTACTGCACTTGCAGCTGTTTGTACTCAAGGTGAATCAAGTTTGTCAATGATGTTTGTATTTGCTTGTAGCAAAATGGCAATTTCCCACTTTCTACACTCTATCCATTACTCATTAAGTTTTTTCCCAATTATTAGGGTTTCCTATTTTTTCTGCTGGGTTCGCTGTGTTGGGAACACAGGTTCTCAAACATTTGGGTTGAAACCCTAAATCTGACACATTGAATCACATGAAACAGTCTTATATGCATAAGAAACTAGCCATACACACAGCCATACTTTTTTAATATAAGCTACATATTTGAACATAAATATAGTCATGATAAAATAACAGACGCCAAGGACACAACATACAAACCTGGTTGATAATGGTGAGGGTGATTGAACCACAGAATGGCCAGATAAGAAGGTCATCGAACTCCCCCTTCATGAGATGGACAAACAACGACAGATGAGTTCCCTGGGCGGTTTCAACCCCGTCAAGATTAGCTCGGATGCACATCCGGTAACCTTGCGGACTCGTGTAAAATCCAGGGCTGAAAAGAGAATAAATTTTTGGTTAATTTTTTTTTTAGAATTTGAATATACCCTAATTACCAAGTAACTTGCATTCGTAATCGCGGATACCTACGACCCTTTTGACAGGTTGCTGTACCATTGTTTAATTGTAATGGTGAATATTTTAAATATTACCAAAAAGTCTACGTCTTTTCAAACCTACCTGTGCAGAACTGGGAGTTCGCCATGACAAGCTGCTCTTCGTAATCTGGCGTAGTCCTTGATCCGCCAGAAATATAACCCGTTGCAACACCTGAAAGATGTAATATGCTTAAACGATCTAAGAATCGCTACCGGCATCTAAATCCATGTATTGGGTTGAAATAAAAATGATGTACTTCACTGTAAGCAATAAAATTTCTAAGAAAACCAATGAACATATAAGTATTGCTGTTGTGAAGTGTTCATGATTTAAATGAGTGCTTTGCTGTGTCTATGGGCAGGGCACTTAGCGGACATCGCCTGAACCCAATAGGTTAATAATTAATGGGTTCTGGTGAAGCTAAAGAAACTACTAAATCATACACAACACACTTTATTAGTTTCAATAACCAAACAGCAGATGCAAGGTAATCAAACGATTGCCTGTTTGATAACACTGTTTCATATTCACACAGATAAAACATAAATATCCTATATTAAAGTTAGACTGGCAAACCTTACAATACAACCATCCTCGACGCTATGAGTGTAAACCATGTCCAAAGGATTGTAACCTACAATACGTCCCGGCAAGCCCTACAATACAACCGCCCCTCAATGCTATCAGTGTAAACCATGTCCCAAAGCTTGTAACCTACAATACAACCCATCAAACCCTGCAATACGCCCTGTTTCCTCCCCCTCTTCAAACACTGCAACACCCGTCCAACAAACCTTAAACCGGCAAAGCCTTAGACCGGTCAAGTTAGACCGGCAAACCCTACAATACGCCCCATTTCTCTACCCCTTCCTTCAAACGCTGCAACACATATCTTGCTTTTCAAAACAAGGCCGTCCAACAAACCTCAGCTCCTGGTTCTCTATCTTCTGTTCCACGTTGGAGAGTCGTGAGTTTATCTCCTTTATCTGAACAACCTGCGTCTCCATTTTCACCGTCAGTTCCCTTACATAGTGGTCGAGACTGGAGGGGGATTTAAAAATTTAGATAGAATGCGGGGTGATTTTATTAGACTGGGGGGGTGATTTAGATAGATGGAAGGTGATTTAGTTAGACGGGGGGGGGGGTGATTTAGTTAAACTGAAGGGGGTTATGGTTTATTTTCTAATTGTTCATTCATGCAATAAAAAATAAAACAGCAACATTTCTAACTCGAAAAATTAGGCCAGACATTAAACTTGTCATGTTTTTGAAACAAAACTTGTTTTGAATAATAGCACTCATATGACACAAAGTGTGTCAAATGATTCAGCATTTATCTTTTTAAATCTGTTTTACACTACTTATTTGATAAATTATATATTATTTTCAATTAGAGCCAAGCACAAAAAAATGACTAAGAACAGTATCAGTTCCAAAATGAGGAAATTGTGCAAAAGGGAGTAAGAAATAAGACAAAAAAGTCTTAAAAGTCAAAACTAACAATATTTCTTAAAACTACAGCAAAACATACTGCTAAGACAAAAAAAATATTAAAATAAGGACTAAGTTTAACACTAAGGATGATGTGGCAGCACTGTGTGATTGTACAATACACTATTATGGGAAAGGTTGCAGGTGCGAAACTGGTCGCTAGCTAGTCGGTTGTGTCCTTGGGCAAGGCACTTTACAGACATTGCCTGAATCCAGCGGATTAATGGGTTTTACTAAATTGAAGGAACATGTATATGTATATCCTACACAACAAACTGTAATAGCTCGGGTAACACGACGATGGGCGCGAGGTGATCTGACGATTGCCCGTGTGTTAACCCCCTTGGTTTTCCCATGATCCATGAGAGTGTCGGGACCAGGAATGTAGGCCATAAAAGACCTGTTACTCCAGTGCCCAGAAGCTATCATGGATCCGGGATGTAGCGGTTAAGTCGGACAATATCCTGAAGAAATATCTTATAAATGAGTTTAAGTTTAGTTCCTTTAAAGGATGGAAATGAATCTTATTGGACATTTGATGATGACGATTTGTTGATGATACGCCTATTGGGCAAGATTTGGTCAAAAAGAACCCCCATATTTACGTCACAAATCCCATAGCCAAGCAAATCGAATACTACTTATCTTTTAATATTGGTTGTATATATTTGTTAAATAAATAGAAAGCTGCAAACCATGATATGCCAACTAGGCTGCATTCGTTTACGTGTTATTCGTAATGCACATTTGAATATGCAAATTAGAACAGAGTACGGTAATTGACACCTCAACAGCAAACAGTGGATAGCTGCTAAAGCACAGCAGTGGCCGTGTGCAAACAATATGGTAATTCTAAGCGCCCTTAACTCAGCTACAATTCATCTATGAACCAAACTTTCAAAGAAAAAACAAAATTTTTTTGCTATTTTGATTAGTTTCACTGTAAGCGGGTTTTACAGTATTGAATATAATGAGCTATATTTGTATTACAATTGATGAAAGGTTGTTATTTTTAAAGCTTAAACAAGCAATATTTAAAGCTAAAAAACAGCTTGCATCATAAGTGTTTTTTAATAGCCGGTATTGACTATAGCAAGCCACCATTGTTTTGTAATATGTTTATTTTTACGAATTAAAAATAGTGCATATATAAAAATACCAAATCCAAATTGATTCGGATGGAAATCCCTATCAGTGGTTCACCATCATATTTATACCTGATACAAATTAAATCCCAACAGCTCATAAAATACAAAAATTTTTAACATTGTGAATTACAACTAAAGAAAATGCAAAAATATATCGATCAAATGCAGCACAAAACAAAAATTTAACATAAAACCTATATAATTTTCATTCAAATGAAAAAATAAAAATACCAAATCCAAATTGATTCGGATGGAAATCCCTATCAGTGGTTCACCATCAAACTGTGGTTATCCTCTTTAAACCATGATATTCCATTAAAACCTTGTTATGACAGGGTTTTTTGCGGTAGGACCAGATATATGAGAAATTGTGACCATGACTTGGAAACACAAAGTGCAATCTTGCGGTAAACCGCACTGTCATAGCGAAACGCACGTCATTATACATCACATGGTTCAGCAGGTCAATTCATTAAAATACGTTCATGCTTACAGTAATAAAACGTACAGAGACGGTTACACTCTTATCACCGCTGAAATAATTACAGCAAGGATTACCAAGGTAATATATCCATCACTAAATATTGTTACAGGCAAGGTAAACAATACACTTGGCTTAAAACAATGTATCTGACACAATGAACCAGGCTGTAACAATCGCTATTACAAAAATGTTGTGGTAAGGATGTTTTGGGTTGGAAAATTACCAAGTTATGTGGATGTTCTATTTCAAAAGTCAATTAAATTTTTCTGGGATAAGTCCCATTTCCAAAACTAGCATCTCGGCCAGTGGTTTTTAACTATTTTAGTACATGATGAGGCAGTTGTTTCTCGAATCGACTTGTGGGTGACACGACTTGTGAAAGACAAGTCACCACGACTTCTTGGAAAACAAGTCACCACGACTTGTTGGAAAACAAGTCACCACGACTTGTTGGAAAACAAGTCACCACGACTTGTGAGAAACAAGTCACCACAACCACACATTCGAAGCAACACCAACCTGACGATCTTCTCATCCTGGTCGGTGTGTTTGTTGAACAAGAGCTTCATGTCGGCGTAGTTCGGCTCGGCGGACGTGGTAGCCACTAGAGGGGATGAGGTGGCGGAGGATGTGGACGATGCCTCGTGTCGGCGACGATTGTCAGCTTTGATGCGGTCGATCTCATCAATCTCGCTTCCGTCTGCAAAGTAGGATGGTTTTTATCTAGGTTTACCGAGGGGGCATGAGAGTGGATTTTACCCGTGTGCAATAAAAGTGGGGACAAGAAGTTTTTTTTTACCTGGACATTAACTTGGGTTTTAACACAGGGGTACCTGGTACTGTGTTAAAACCCAATTTGATGCCCAGTTAAAAATAAATTTGTACAAATTAAATTTATATTTATACCTGGTACAAATTAAATAATACAGAAACATTGGGCATTACAAATGAAGAAAATGCAAAAAATTATCAATCAAATGCAGCACACAAGTTTAACATATAACCTGTATAATTTAGTCAAATGAAAAAAACGAACCTGAAAAGCTTGTGTGTGATCCATTTTCATTATTAGCATCAGGTGCGTACATATCCCCATTGGAGAGACTCAGGGATTCGAAGTTTAACGCGACCGTTTTGCTGGGGGTCTTTGAAATATTAGCAATTGTTAGATTTAATCTGATTTAAATAAACATTTTACAGTCTAGAGACTATTGCATGCGCTTATGCACAAGTTAGGGTTGCAAATTACAAGTTAAAATTGAAACAATTGCAGCCCTGGAACATTCAATGTAAAAAAAAACTATTTAATATGATCTAAAAATAATTATTTCATATATACCATTATAACTATAAAGCCCTTAACAAAAATAGTGATTAATAGAGTAAAATAAGAAAAATCATTTGAAAGTACTAGTGTGACCAGACCAAAATTAATTTTATAACTGTAATAATTTACAAAAAATACTAAGTTATTAATCGGATAAATTTACGACATTTTTCTGATCCAGGTTTAAAATAGATGGAGCAGTCAAATAATATGTATTTGACAAAAGGTAAATATTTTATCTAAATTATAAAAATAGATGATCAATATTGGAAAAGCGTTAGCACGCGATCTAAATACATAACCATATACCGTCAAATTTGAATACTGGGCTAATACAAAATATGACTGTTTAATTTTTTAATTTGAATAAAAAAACGAAACGACATTTTTGACTGCAAATGGTCATTGCAATTGGCCAGTTTTATCTTTTTATTTGTTAGAACTTTTATCATGAATAAATATAGAAAAGTATATAATTAAGAAATGAATAATACATGTTAATCCGTTTAATTCCGGTTAAAAAGGGTGAAATTAACTGTAATGTATAAATATAGCTGACCCAAAAACAATCTTTTTTGGTTTTAGTTTTATGGTCAGTTTTGTTATGTGCATTACAGTTAATTTCACCCTTTTAACCTCAATGCAACAGTTTAATATGTATCATAATGCTAAAATAACCTATGATAGTTTTTTTTTGTATTTGGTAAAATGGTTAAGCAAAACAAATTAATTAATCAAATCAACGTTTCTCGGAGAAAATTTCTTAATTTTTCCTACTGGAATCCAAATAATCTTTATATCTTTAACTAGACATTAAGACATTATTTTGTAAACAAACAGGGGCAATAGCAAGTAAAGCGATAAAGTTAATTAAACTGATTGCTTTTTAGTGTGCTACATCACATGATTTTTTAGTCATTTACTGACAATAAATCGTTTAACCAGTTAATTGATGGGACAGTACTATTTGGTCAATTTTTGTACTTTTTTCCTAAACTGTTGCATTTAAATTAACATATGTAATGTACAATAGTCCAGTAAATAAGACTAAAATAAGGTTTTCATAGTAAATTATTATTTTTTGTGTCTATTTGGAAAAACTGGTTAATCACATGTTTTTTTAGTCATTTAATTATCGAAAAGCGGTTTGCATCATTAAATGTTGACTGGTAACCTTATTTATTTAAAGTTTTCTCCAAAACTAACCTAAGTCAAATTACCGTTGGTTCCTTTTTAGTGAATGCTTTATAAGTTAACCTGTAACCTGATTTACTGTCATTCAAAGTTTAATCCAAAAAGGTCAAATTACCGATGCTTCCTTTTCAGTTACGGCGTTTAGCTTGGATTTGGCCGATTCCAGACTTTCCTGAAGAGCGTCGTTTTGCTTCTGAAGATTTGCAACGTAGCTCAACAGATACTGGAGGTGGATTTGGGTGGTGCTGTCCATGTGTGATTTGATGTCATGTCGCGGGTACTGAGGGGGGATTGGGGGTTATTAAGTTAATTAATAATAAACCTTTCCAGAGCATAAGATGTATTAATGAACGACAGTGGACCCCGCTTGGCGACCGCCTCTTTATCAGAACCACCTGAGTGCGGGCCCACTTT
>CH003217.1:298673-322640 GCA_000149265.1 Ciona savignyi
CAAAATGGGATGACTACCATTCATTTCCTGTCAATCAACTGCAATTATGAGTGATTCGGCACTAATTTACGCGTCTCCCCATAATTAGACCAATTATAACTTGGAAGTTTTGTTACAACACAGGACGCTACAGGTACCAACAGTGGTGGCATAAAGTAAATATTAATTTGGCGGCGAAAACCGTTAGTGGTCTAACCAGAAAAATTGGCGCGTGGCACGTTTGATGTAAATAAGTTGTGGTGGACAGGGATATGTTGATCCAATTAGAAGGAGAGTTCTAGTTTGCACGTCCATTTATGCACTTTCTATTGGTGACACTAATTATTAACAAACGTAAAGATATTGTCTTGTATGCAAAAATAACAAAATAACATGCACTCTATTAGTTTAAAAAAGCAATATTAAAAGATAAATCTACCTTTATTTACATTGGTGTTTTACTATTTAAAGATGGCCGAAAAGTAAAATTTCTTCAAAAATAATTTGTTTAAATTAACATTTCATGATCTTTTTTAAAACCTAAAATAATCTTGACAAGTTTTTTTTATTCTAATAATTAAATTCGTCGGATAACAACAAGTTTAACATGTGATAAACTGGCATTAAAATAATAATTAGCAATACCGGTACAGGTATGTGTCATATTTGCAACTACTGCACCACATTAAATCTAGATTAAGTGTTACATGACTAAGAGAGAGCTTAAAGTTAAATAGGTCCCATGCACCAGTGTGGGTGTGTGGAATGAGCATTAACAACAACAATTATCTTTACAACCACACTTGATACAAGTTAATAACGTGAAAAATGTGAAGTTTACAGCAAACATTCTTATCAAAACAAGGTTGTTATTTTTAAACATCGTAAAAATACCTAACACAGCAGTGAATTCCTTTTCCCATGAGAGTATTTTGTGCAAACATGTTCGGTCCCACTGGAAATTTAAGCCCCAAGGGGATATTTTTCAGCAGAGAATAACGCTACCAGCATTATCGCACATATGGCCCAAATAGTAAACAGAGGCAAAACAGTAGGATATCGAGAAAAGGAAATATGGAAACTCAGTAATTAAGATACAAATTATATCTTAAAAATATGGGCCGGATAGTAAACAAAAGAGGCCAAACAGTTCGATATATAGAAGAAAAAATGTAAACGCAGTAATTAAGATACACATCTCCCTACAACTCACCTTATAACGTTTAACTTCATGGTTGCAGTGTTCACATACCACCGGCTCAAATTGCTTGCAGTCTTCTTCATGTTGCTAAATACAGTTGGATTAAATTCATGCGCGTCTACTGAGTGCTAGTAATATATTACTACATCTGGGAATTTACAAGTAGATGTTGTTATGCTGTCACATTTCAACTGTTTGGCTTATATAGCAGATGCAAGTGTGTTATAAATGGTGTAGGCAAAGCATAGCTCTATTACGTTGCACGATTTAGTTATTTTTAAAAGAATAAATGGTGGGTGTTTGAAGTTTGCATCTGACACAGAAAAATAACGCTAATTTAAACCCATACATCAACTAGATGTCTTTCATGTTTCCCCTATTAGCTTCAACTAACTTCTCAGGTGTTAATAGTACTAGGAAATCTATAAGTTATCTCTTAGCCAAATTTTTAAAATACATAACTGTTTAAAGTCATTGGTCATGTATACATCAAAGTTTTTAATTATAATTATTTTTTTGTTATTTTTGTGTAAACAGAAACATTTAAAGTTATTTTCTTTCATGCATAAAGAGAAACTGTTAAAACTATCTTTCATGTATAAAGAAAAACATTTTAAAGGTATTTATCGTGTGTAAACAGACAAAACAATTTTTATGTTTAAACTGAAACATCGAAAACGAAAATTGCACTTGCAATATCACCACGTTCCAGACTATTTAACATCAATCATTACTTCGCATTCAGAATCGTCATAAAATTGGGGGGTTGCAATGAAAAAAAAATATATTGAATTACTAGTACAAATACAACATGTCAACTAAACAACATTGCAAAACTGATGGATTATCAGTAGCTTTGTGGTAACAATTTGGCAAATAACTTAAGGGAACCTACACTGATCCAACAACAACAAAAAGGCAAAAATTAAGACTAAAATAGCTGGGCGTAGATTGGCAGTAAAAAACGATTGTTTATTATCTTATGGTGAAAAAGGATAGTTAAAAAAATATCACAACTTAATGATATTTCTCCACTGTGCTTTCGCATTGATGAAAGTTATTTATTTAGTTAAAGAGGTGCTGTGTGACACAGCCATTTCTGACAGCAATCATGTTACACTTTTAGGCAGGGTTTAACCTGCAGTCAGCAGCTCTCACCAATATGTATAAAATGCTTATATTCACGTAAGCAGTATAAAATCACCACTACCTCAAACAAACTACAACAAGTCATATATAAAAGCAAATGGGCGGTAAAGTCTAACAGTTTTAGCGGAAAGTATAGAGATAAGGCGACAGGTAATTACCAATCAACGCACGCACCAAAATCACGCATCAAGATAACATTGTAACAATCACGCTAACTTTAATTGTTTCTAATTTCGATACCGGTACCATCATACATATATTTTTTTAGAATTTATTTTTAGGATTTTTGATTTTGATAACGAACAATAAAGTCAATATAATTGAAATACACATGCATTTTTTATAAGTTTCGGATAGATTTATATTTAATTATATCGACTTAGTTGGTTTTAATAGAATCAAGTTGCCCATGAATTCGAGTTCATTGTCCTAATTTGTTTTAATAATAAAAAATCTCTTCTTATCAAAAGGCTAAAGCCAAAACAATTGAAAAAACATACAATTTGTAAGTGTTTCAGCTATGTTACACATTGTACTAATCGCACTAAAATGATATAGTTGTGTAGCCTAAATTTTTAAAATGAGTGTTTATTCAGTAATTTTGTCCTTGGAAATTGTATTGAGAACTTGGATTTGGAATGATTTAAAAATTTGTGTAAGTACTGCCTGTGTATGAAAGCAATCATAACTAAAAAATGTCAATAAAGATTTCGTGTTTGTGTCTTTGCAGCGCAAATGCTGCAAATCAAATATGCATATCTCTGTTAAGAGGACAGGAAAACTCCAACCACACCCACCTTTTGCATATTGAATGCGTATTCTTGTTGGCAGGTTGGACAGGTGACTGTGCGACGAGGACACTGGTTGACCTCATGAAACACGAGATCCTGTGATAACAACTCGAGCCCACATCCGTTTTTACAAGGCGATCTCCTATGTGGGCAGTGAAGCTCGTGCTCCTGTGGACAGCATGAAATACATCTATTATTCATGCACACGGTTGTAAATACATAGAAACCACGGTGTGGCCCACTCAGCTAAATTACATGGAGTCAATTAAGAAGATTCGTTCCTGAACTTTTTGTTACAATAATAACAACACAGCAAAAGCAACCAAATAAAACCATAGCGGGGCCCATTCAGCTAAATTAAACAAAGTCAAATAAGAAAGTTCGTTCCTAACCAGTCGGCAATCCTCAACAATAACATGTGAACCAATGCAAACTTGACTCCCGTTGTAATGAACTTAACATAAAATCAATCAATGCAATACAATTTATATCCAGTCTGTTTCATAGAAAAATCAATCTTTTTAAGCAGTCAGGCAAAGCTATGCAATTTGCATAGAGCAAATTGTATTCAGTATCATATTTCATAATAAATACCAACCCATAGGAAGTGATATGCACAATGCACTGCTGCTACAATGCTACTTTAAAAAAAACTATTTTGCTGTGTAGACCGTAATGTAAGTTTTTTATAGCATTTTCAAGCTATTATCCAATACATATGTCTAAATAATCTAATGTGTTAATTTTCAACTGAAAGTTAATGTTCGTAATGAACAATTAAACATCAGGTGGTTTTGCAAACTACAGAAAGAGTTATTCTTTAAGTCAAGTTAATAATACACATTTTACCTCCTTTCTCAGTCTTTTATATTTCTATAACTGCAGTAACAATTAGAATATACCCAATACAACTCTTATCTAATATTTTTAAACATCAAAGCAGATAAGACTCATAGCAATGCAATGCCGCTTGCTAAGATATGGTAATTGATCACGTCCTGCTAGAAATGTTTTTATTTCCACCTACACACCCTACAAGTCTCCCAAACAACATAATATGGTCATTAATGATTGGTCGTTTGTTATCAGAAACTTTGCTACCAGTAATGAATATATAACCACTTGTTGAAAGATAAAATCTCATGATGTTTGCTAAACTGCACAAAACAGCTTAAACCAGTAAAATCATTTATGTTCAGATTTTAAAATACAAGTCTGATTTTTTTCCAACTAGTCATTGTATTAAATAACTTGATGTCCTATATAAAGAAACTGTAGCCAATGCATGTAATAATAATAAAAAAGCACTTAAAGTTCAATTCTGACAAAATTCATATTCTTGTAAATCCCATTAATTTGCTGAACTGTGATAGATGAAATAAGCAAACATGGTAAAGTAATGGCATTCACCCACACCTTAATGTTCCTTAATTCCATCACTATTTCACACCCCTGGTTGGTGCATGATGCTTTTAAGTCCAAGACCTCGCGTTGTGCAGATCTGTCCAGGAATAGTTGGTTCGAATGAAGAGTAATTTGGTCGACAGGACACCTTGCTTTTTTTCTGCAAATTTTTCGAATTATTAGGAACTTTTAAAATATTAGCTATGTAGATTACTGACTCTTTGCTTTTTGATAATTTTTGACATTGCTTTTGCAAATTTTTTTATTTTTCTGCAGATTATTTAAAAACTTTTAAGTAAGTATGATTCAGAAAAATGGCACAACTTGCTTTTTTGCTCTGTTTTAAATATTATGTCATTACACAGAGATTAGTTACAATATATTAAATTATGGTGTCAGTCGGTTACAATATTTAAAAAAATGTATGTAGGTCCAGTGTATTTTACTGCAAAATTTCAGGAAATTTATCCCAAAATTAACTGGCAAAAGAATTTAACTTAGAGCTTTGACATTTAAAACTTTATCACAAAACAAGTAGCAGTAAATCACAACATTTTATTATATTGATCCCATACCTAACAGGAATTTTAACTCTAAGATAAATATTGACCATACCTGATACATCGCAGAATACACAGGTGACAAAATCTATGCCCACATTCTGTTTGTACAGGGTCACGCAGGGCTAGCAAGCATATCGGGCACATGTACTTGTTATCCAGCGAAGGTAAGAACTCATAATCGTAACCTTAAATACATGAGTTGGATTAATAACAAAAAGAGTACCATCTCACAATTGGTCTCACATAATACAGAGTAAATAAAGAACTTTAAAAGCAAATAATATTCCAAAGTAAATAAAAAAATAAAACATTTAAAAGAAAGTGTTTTAATTTTTTTAGTTTATCACCCCCATTATTTCAGCCACTGGCAAATACCTCGGATGACTATGATAGACATCTTGCATAGGCCTATACTGCCACACATGCATTATTTGCCCCAAATAATCTAAAGATAAAGGTCAACAAATCCTTTGATACCAGTTTTACCAATCCGTCAATATATGATACAGAAATGAAAACTATACATCAACAATACATACTATACACATAGTCTGAAATAGAGCACTCAACATGGGAAAACACAGGGGGCATTAAACCAAAGGTATTATTCAGAATGACACTTGTCTTCCAATGTTGTATTACTGTGCTAACGCTTTGTTGAGTAACATTACTTTTTTAAATTTTATTTATAATGCATGTGAAAAGATTGTAGTGATCGTCCCATTATATTTAAAATAACACAATAGCATCTTTTTTGGAATTAATACACCAGATAATTCTTTTTGAATTAATACACCAAATAAGCTGATGATTAGCCATGTTATGTCAGTTCCTACATTTTCCCCTCTTCAGCATGTGTATATAACTGAGCATTCTAACATTCTCTTCGACTGAATAGCCTGCTGGGGTATTTCGCTCTATTTCTGCGAAGGAGCAGCAGGTTCAAAACTGGTCACTAGCTGGTAGGTTGTGTCCATGGGCAAGACACTTAAGAGACATTGTCTGAACTAATTAAATAGGTTCTACCGGCACCAAAATTGAAGAAAGGTCTTAATAATATACAACACACTGCAAAAGCTATGGTAACCCGGAAGCAAGGTAATCAGATGAGATGCCTGTTGTATTAAGAGCATGCATTTCCCATTTCCTAGGATAAACATAAAAATCCAATACTAAAGTATTAAGTTCAATTCAACATACCAACTGTTTCATCATCCAGTGCTGCACCATTAATCATGACGCTATTGTCTTCTAAAGAAGGCATAGCATACTGCTTACAAGCTGTTGCCATAATTGCAATTTCAGGTTAAGTAGTTAAATGCTACTTCCAAAAATGTACCTTACACCACATTTAAATTTCTACAGGAACTGCAAAAGTTTAGAAATTGCACAATTCAAATTATAAATATTGCATAGGCAATGAAGTCGTAGTAGGCCGTAAAATTCCATGTCATAAATTTATTATATGACTAACTTATGACTGTAGGTTAACCAGGTTAGTTATAAATTGCTTAACATCCATCATAATAGTTTCAAAAATCACCAACTTAATACCAAAACAAAAACACGGGTACAAAATTACAATAAAAACAGGCCTAAATACAAATTTTTGTTTACCTCTAACAATTCTGACTGCCAGACTTCGTTTACCGTAAGCAATCTGTCACCGTCAACCACTGGCCACAACAAACTATTGTGGGACTCACGCTTGATTAAGCCGAACTCACGTGACCAAAAACAGGACATTTATGCAATCATCCACATATTACTGGGGAAGCGATTTTCCGGTCGTGTTGCTGAACGGCTAGCGTGACAAAATCATCTACCACATGCGATTTGAAGTCGGATCTAGTGACAATCTCATTATGGGCTTAAAAATTCGATTAGTAAAAAAAACTCGTGAAGCATGTCATTACATTTTATATATAGCCTAACTTTGCTATTCTCCTATAATTTAATGAACAGGCGAAAAATAAACTAAACTAAAACTCTGCGGCGAAAGACATTTTCGTCAATATCAAAGGGTAACGATGAAGAATGTGATAAGATATTTATATTTTATCTTCGTGAATGGGAAAACGCAATGGGGATTACCACACAGCATCTTCTGGTATCTCGACAATTCGTAACCGAGCGTTCCAAGACTGTTAAACGTCAGATTATCGTGTGTTCTCCCCGAGGTTACGGTAGCTATTCTAGTGTGTTGTGTGTGTGATTGGGACAACTTTCATTTTCAATAGACCCGACAATCTCGAGGTAATCTCTTGCGGTTATCTATCCACGTGGATAAACATGAATAAACTATCCTATTCTACTCCAATGTGTTTCGGAGATCCACTAAGTGCATTTTCCAAGGAATAGTAACCAATTTCGAAACTGCCTCGGGTTCGACTAAAAGCCGACAAACTATTAAGTTATTCTGTCGAACAAAGAATATTAGTTCTGTTGATAATACTTCCAATTGGAAGCTATAGTAGTTATTTTAGTTTAGCGTGATGTCCTTAGTAATCCCACCGTGTCATAGATCGGACAGTTGAGAAACTATTTTGTAAAAAAAAAACTTAATGACGTTATGATATTGAGTAATTCCTGGTTTTTAACAAAAAGATTATTTAAACTTTTGCGATTGAATACATGAGAAATCATTTTTTAACCCGTCTTCACTAACCCTTTATTAGGGCTGAGTATAGGCTACTATTTCGCCCCAAACCAATTTTCTTGGGTGCTCAATTATTTTAGGTGTTCTTCCTCAAGTCAGATTCTATATTTTTCGACTCGATTAAGGGAAAAATAAAATTATTTACGTTTATAAGAGTCACCTCAACATTCTTCTTCCTGGGATGTCTTGATTACCCGTTTAACTACGGAAATTTACCACCAATTCCACGAGACTATTATTTACGTCACATTAGATAGTTTAGGAAGGATAGGATATTCATGTTTATCTTCGTGAATGTGCGTCTTAAAAAACGTTAAAAACGTCTATTCATGGATACAACAGACTGTAATAGCTGTTTCGAAAGGTAGCTGAATATTTTTAAACCAACGTTTAGACCTTTTGCTTTTTCATTAGAAACAACACAAGTTTTACAATGATTTGAAAATATTTTTGTTCCAAGATCACATTAAGAGTAAAAAATATGAAATCCACTTGAGCAAAATACAGCAGTAGTTTAAAAGAACCAATTTTCATCCACGATCAGAAATATGCAACTTCATCGTAAACTGAATTCTCTGTGAAGATAAGATTTCAAAAATATTATTTAAATTGGAGAAAACTAAAGGGAGGGAAAGTGGAAAGGAGGGAAACTGCACACTGAAATGAAGATTATGGCATGACAGTTTGTTTTAAACAGGGGGTTGGAGTTCTGGTGTTAAGATTGTTTAGGGCTGGGTTAGAATTATTTTCCGTAATTTTAGTGAGCACTTTCCCTCCTTTTAGTGTTGCCCATTTAAAATAGACTATCCAGATAGCTCAGTCAGTGAAAGGGTTTTGTTGAACCGAAACCAGTTGCTAAAGTGGTCGCTGTATTATCGGGCAAGACTCTTAGCGAGCATTACCCAAACTCAGTGAATTAATTGGTTTGGCCACAATTGAAAGTATATCTCAAGTGTGTCACCTTTCAGGCAAAGGGTTTTAGGTACGAATCTGTTTGCTAGCTAGTTGGTTGTGTCCCTGGGGAAGGCACTTAACGGACATTGAACCTATTAAGCATCAGTGGTAGTCCAATCACCCATGTTAGAATGCCCCATGCAATTTTCTATCTTGAGGCATAAACATTTCCTTTTTTATTCTTTTAAGTAAGTGTTTTCTGGCAAAATTGTGTCATCTTTCTGCCTAATTGCATGATTAAAACTGGTCACTAGCTAGTATCAGTGTCCTTGGGCAAGGCAATAAATATTGCCTGATCCCAGGATGGTTATGCAAAAACTGTAAAAAAACATCTCAATCATACACAACACACTTTAATAGATCTGAAAAAGCAACTTTTTATGTGTAAGGGACTCAAATTAAGTGTTATTATAAACCAACAGATAATAAAATATTTCTTTTACATTTATTTCCCCACATTGCCCAAAGGACAAACCAACCAGAAAATAGATAGAGTAACAATACTCACTGTACTGAAAGCTGTGGTAGACAGTGGCCGAAAACATTCACTGGCAATGAGTTTTCTACTGCAAGTGCATCGACTGTAAGAAAAAATTCCCTGATCAATATTGTTCAAAAACTCTACACGAAAATACAAACGACGGATACATATTGCCCTCATGATAAAGTTAATAATTTAACTAAGTCAAAAGTGGTACTGTGTGGTAAGTTTTTACTACCCAATACAACTTTACTTTTGTAACAATGTTTCTAGGCATTACACCTTATGTAAACTGATATCCTTTTGCTCATAGTCAGGTACTCCAGTATTTGAAGTGCATTATATGAGAATGCATACAATGTAAAATATTGCTAGTCGGCTGGTTGCTTGGGCAAGGTGATTGGCAGATGCTGCATGATACAAGTGGATTACAAGAAATAATTTTAACAAACTGTAACCAATGTCTTCATTCCTTACAGTAAACTGAAATAGCTCTGGCAACCTGACTGTGAACACAATAAAACAAAAGTTTACCTATGGTGTAATGACCTTTTACTGTGCCATCCTATTTGTTATATATTCAGCAGTTTATTGCAGAAGAATAATGTAACACTAAAAACTATTCGGATATATGGGCAAACCACGTTGGACTCAAGGTCATAGAGAACAACAAAGTCATGTGATTAACATAAAATCAGTCAACCGAGTAATTACGTCATAATTATGATAAATACACAACACTATTGATAAACTCTCATTTATGATACTGAAAACAAGTGGTGTCAATGTAATGAGTGTGTTATTTGTGTCCACAGCATGACAGATTCATCCATTGTTATCGTTGGACAACTCGTGCGGGAAGTGTGTTAGTGAATTGATGACCAATATTGTCAGGTATTGCATGACGGAAATCCGAATCTTTTCTATTTTTTTCGAACAATTGGTGCATTGTTAGAAAAAATTAGTCACCAAATATAATCTGTTACAATTTACTCTTCCGTGCTTTAAACCCAAACTATAGAAATTTCTCATTCATATTTAACACAAAGGAAAAGCACTAGTAACCGATTGTGGGCACAACATAATGTTATCACACCCAATTTTGATTTTACTAATTACCAATTTTACTAGTCAATATATACAATAATCCAGCTTTTAAAACTCACTTTCAAATAAAAATGGCGTGAAAGACTCTACTGGGTCGTCCTTATTTCCATTTTGTTTGACAATCTTCTGCCGCAATTTTTCGTTGTAGCGAAATTCACGAATCCGCTGAATGTCCCATCTGCGCAAAAATACAATTTGTTTTATGTTCATGGAAATAAAGACCCCGCTCAGATGGATTAGTAGTAGTTCATTAAACTGGTTGTAGGATCAAAATCAGATACTAGCTATATGGTTGTGTTCTTACCTTAAGTAACTGGTTTTAACCAAAACTTGTTGCTGTAAAGCAAACCTGTGTCATCGATTTATGGATTTTTAAGGTGATGTGTTAACTAGTGTAAAACATAATAGTTAGTTGTATTTACCTAAAAACATCAGACAGACCATAGCATATTCTCTCAAAATATTCAGTTTATTAAAATTTGTCATTAAACAGTAAACAGAAAGTAAAATATATGATTAATTAATAACAAAAAATCATGAAAAAATATTTGAATTATTGTAAATTGTCGGATCTAGTATGTTTGCCTGAGGTTAGAAATACCAGTTTCCTTATCCAAAAGGACTAAGAAAGATCCATATACAATATGGAGATAACAACAAAAAACAATCCATATACAATGTAGAGTTAACTACAAGTCGACTAATATCATAAGGTGTGGTATGTTCTGTACGGATAAACCCAGGCTTTAAACTTGTTTGATGAACCAGACAGTTAATACAACACACATGTGTTTTCTCCCTTGTGAGATGGAAAGGGCAATATATATGCCGGAGTGGAGTGACCATAATCAGATTACCGCGGTTTGCGAAAGGTTTGCTGCAACTACTGCAGTGTTTTCAGGGTTGATATTATTGATATTTTCAATGACCAAGGGCCATATCTAAAGACACAAACCAGCAAAATAGTGATTCAGGTTTAGAAAAATCCACTTTGGTTAAGACTTATAACCTGTTCACTAGTCTAACAAGATGTTTTGCCGCAGCGTGTTTAATATTTTACATTACTCAAATTCAGAACACCCCATTTAAATATTCTGAAATAAGCCAATGACCGACAAGAGGCATATCTGATCTGGCCGGGATATTTAACCTGTTCACTTTGTGGGCTAACCATCAGTAATACCTGATATATTTTGGTTATATCGAACCAATTATACCACTATATGTTGTTATACATGTTATACATGTATTATACTAAACTTACTACTATATATATTTTGCTTATATTTATTAAGCATGAATAATCCATAATGATAAATATTTTAAAGTATAAAATGTACATTTTGGGGTTTAGGGGAAAAATTGTACCTCTTTCGTCGTTTTTCAGCAATTTCGAACTTATTATGCCGTTTGTTATAGCAGTCATCATCAGTAAGCTGTGTGAAGAAACGAAACTTTAAATTATACAGGTAAACATGGTAATCCACCCCACTTGCATATGTGTACTAAAAAATGGGTGTGATACATTGTATTACCCCAGTGTACTTTAACAAATAGTTTAAAAATAACATAAAAAAATGGAAACAAAACTGCAATAGGTACTGCAGGCAATCTGACAGTTACAAGACAACCTGTCGTCGTCAATAGTTAACTTCATGATAACCAATGTTTTATGTCTTTTTCAACCCGGAGATAAACATAATTATCTATTACCCATTTACATAGAAAAAACTGCTTTCTACGAACTTACCTCAACAGGATTATCCTCACTGGTGCCTTCCAGTGGTAGGATCTTATTTTCGCGCCAAGTCGGAACTGTTAACAGAAATAGTAAGTAATGCTATATATTAACTAAACAAAGATACTAAAAACATCTCGGTAATGACAGTTAACGTTCCAGAAAGATAACTTCATTCAATTCTAGATGGTAATTTTAATCCACCTTAGGTTGTCTCAACTCAGTTCCATAACTATTAGTATGTATACTGCAAATTATAATAATTGGAATTGTAGGAGTAAATTGAAATTAAATACGGTATAATTAAACGACTCAATTTAAAAGATCTTGAATATAGCCTCTTTTCAACACCTAGTAATCAGGATATCGAATTAGGAGCCACAATAGAAACTTATAAAATGATATTATATTTGAAACGGTAACTGAAATGCGATAACGTCAACTCACTTGTGATAGGTTCTACCTAAAAGCATATATACTGTGTGTTAATTTAAAGCGTTATTTGGTTAAAAAAAGTAAAATCTGTTAACAGATGACAAGTAAACAAAGAGACACATAACGATTCATTTATAAAAATAAACCGCAAAAATATGATTTACCTATTGCCAATAAAATTAATTACTGGTTACCTAAGAAATGGTCGCGGGTAAACCGAAAATGTTAGAACCTATTTTAAGCATGGAAGGATAAAAATACAATGATGAAAGAGAAATCGACTTACTATTAAGCATGGAGCCGTCATCCCTGTAAATATCCCATTCTATCCGCCACGGACTGTTGCATTGGTACGGTGACAATCTCTTGTAGTAACAGTGCTTCGTAAGTAGGATTGGTGGGACCGTGACTTTGTTGTTATCTTCTGGGTGAGGGAAAGGTAAAAAAATTAAAAATAGATAAATCTGTCATTGAAAATTGTGTCGAATGGAAAATATTATAGATGTAGCTGTGTTAATCTTTGTGGAAAAGTCCAAAGGATTAAGATGTTCCAATCGTAAATAAAATTTTAGAATACAAAACAAACATGAATTCTAGAAAGGCACAATTTTGCTGTTTATGAAAAATACTAGCAGATGGGACTATCTATGAAACTAAAATTACAAAAAAAGTCATGATAAATTGATGGATGGATAAAATCAGAATTCACAGGGGGAAATGGTCAGGGTGGTTTTAAACCGAACAATGTTTTGCATCCCTGCTTAAACTCGAAATAAGTTGAACTCAAAACCACCCATTTCATTGTTTTAAGATGATCAAATACAAATTTTAAATAAAAATATCTAATAAAAAACACCTATTACACCGTCTTTTATGTTCTACAAGCCTGGTCCTGGCACTACCCTGAACCCCCCCACACTATTTTATTGTTACATCACGGATATGTCGACTACAGCAACAATGTTTTTTTAAACAGACAAAGCAAACTAACTACCTCCAGCCTCTGTTTTGCAGACAGCGTTGATTTTCAGCATCACTTCGTTGCTCGACGATTTGTTAAGGAAGGAATTCCCGATACCCGCGTTGGAAGCAATGGAAAGAAGGTACTTTATCTCGCTCGCCAGAGCAACGCAATGTGGGCACTGGTCGCAGATTTTGATCCCCACGTCGGGGGGCGAATTCGGAGACGTGTGGGTGAAGAGCTGGCTCTGAAATCGCTCAATGAACGAGATCGGCACTGGCAGACAGCTCACATCCGGGGTCTTAATCGGGGAAATATTTGACAGACACGAGGAGTTGTGAGAGGGCTCGGACGTGTTTGCGGTGAACGACGTATTTTCTTCTTTCGGTGTTGTTTTGGTCGGCGTTGAACACGCATTGATTGGTTTGTTGACAACTGGGTTAACGGAATCAACTTGTTGATTTGTTGGGGCTGGGGTTTGTGCAGGCGGGATGGGGGCAGTAGGGGGTTGGATTTCTTTGGCTTTAACTTCATTCTTGTGATCAGGGTCCGGCCTTCATATCATATGGATAAAAAAATAAAAGATTAAAAAACTTATCTCTTAACGACTTAACAATTAAATCTCGTACAGAATTGACATATGTTCTAACTGTTGTGACTTGGCGGATATTGCCTGAACCACTGGATTAATGGATTTTACCTAAACTGATTTAATGTTTGAACCTTATACAACACACTGCAATACCTATGGTAGCATGATAGTGGGTGCAGAAATAAACCTGAATATTCTATCGTACTTTAACGAACAGCCAAACCAATCTCATCTCACCGCTTTCGTTTTCCGTCGTGGTTAGGCTGAGACTGTGTGGATGGGGGTTCGCTTTCCTTCCAATTTCTCTTCGACAGTGATATTCGTCTTTCCATGCGCTCCAATCGACATTTAAACTGTAGCATTGATATTGCCATTGTAAGCTATATTATGCTTTGGAAGGATTTTGTCACAAAATGGTAGTGCTAGTACTAAAAGCTGTAGGTTTTAGTTGTTACACAAACTGTACCGCTGGGTAGCTGATTAATTCAATCTTCTTTAACCCAGATCACTAATCGTTAAATTCTTGCTTAGTTGGACACACTCTATAATATCCATACATACCGGTAATAAAAAAGTAAAAATGTGAGGTATATTAAATTAAGTTTTATGATTCCACAAGGTACCAAACAAAAAAGTCTAATATTCGAAATAGGAGATCTACGCAATTTTGCAAAAGCATACCGATTGGTTGTTTGCTTTTAGATGCATTATTTCCTTGTCTCGTAGTTTTAATAAATCTTGCTGACGACTTATTAGAGACACCTGGGGGAAATGCTTGTCAGAACAGAAACAGCGCTAAAAGAGGTAAAAAACTAAATTGGCTTCAAAACACTGGTAACGAAATGGAGGTTAAATTCATTTTGAATAAAACAAAATTTTTCCGAAGGTGGGAAAATGTAAAAAAATGTTAAAACTTGGTACTGGTTGGAGCAACAGAAACTGGCTGTCAAGTTAACCATTGCTATTGTGTACGGTATGATAGAAGACATTGCTTTAGATATTTTTTTAAACCCATTTATCCGACCGGTTAATCTGGTGGTTTAGTGCGATACCTTTCAACCGAAAGGTTTAAGGTTCGAAACTGGTCGCTAGCTAGTCGGTTGTGTCCTTCGGCAAGACACTTAACAGTCATTGCCTGAACCCAGCAGATTAATAGGGTTCTACCAAATTGAAGGAACAAGTGAATCATACACAACACATTGTAATAGCTTCGGTAAGTCGACGGTAGGCGCGAGGTGATCTGATGATTGCCCGTGTGCTAACCCCCTTAATTTTTCCATTCACGGGGATAAACATAAATATCCTATCCCTTGGGTTTGAACAAAAACAAAGCCTTACCTAAGTACACAAATGCAAGTTTTAATCACATTACATTTCGGCAAACAGTACCATGAGAGCTGTATTTATGGTTTTTGGAATGCAAATTTATTTATATCCCTTTAAGTAGGACAACTGAGATAGAATGATAACATACATAGGTATTCGTCCCAATACACAAGACCCCAATTTAGGCTATTGCAGTGTAAGTCGGACAGGACCAGCTCTGTATTCCTATAGAAACAAAAATGCACAGGGCAATGTAACGAAGGCAATCAGCAGATTACCTTTTTCCATATCATGTTACCGATGCTAGTTTTTATTGCAATGCGAGACACTGCTTTAGTTTTTAGTTTTGCAGTTTTTTACAACCCAGTTTATATAACAAGAACAATGATAGGGCCTGTAAACTTAAAGGTGGTGCATTTAACAAATGTTTCAGGAACCCATTTTATTAAACCAACGACATACGTAAATGCAATGGCCACGAAAAATGACAGTTTCACACTAGCGGAGGCACATTCGTCAAGTTGCATACCCATTGGCGGTTTGTCGCAGCTACTGTACTAGTGAGTTTAACCAGGTAACCAATAGAAATGTAATTTATACATAGTCTTACCTGTAGCATCATTAACTCTTTTAATCTGCTGATCTCAGAATTACCATCTAAACATTTCTGTACGTCGACCATGGAATTTTGCATCAAGTTCGTAGCTTCTTCAGTCAATGACATTTTGTTACAATTTTCAAGAGTCAGTTTCAACTCTTTCGGTGGGCCATGTGCCGGGTCCGAAATATGATTTTCAGGTTTTGATTTCGTCCCAAAACAGGTGGGCTCCGCAACTGCTGTTGTTGTAGCTTCATGATTATCATTTAAGCTGGTTCTTGATTTAAATACAGGATCCATGCTGTCTTTGTTGTAATCTAAGGAGCTGTCAGAGTTTCTGCTTCTACGCACAGTTACGATTTTGGCGGTTTTTTCCAGGTTTGGTTTCTTTCCAGTTGAAATCGGCGTTACTGGGCTCCCAGAAGCGCCAGCTCTTATCCGAGGCATAGGTTTAGTTGCCATGGCCGTGATTTAGCATAGCAGAATTTGCGATGTAACTATGTGAGCAAAATACACGTACAGAGATCTAAATAAAAGAAAAACCGGGTAATGGGAAATAATAACATCAGGGAATTACTTTTTTTATTTGATATGATGTTTTTAAAGACAACAAGGATATATGTAACAATTAAGAAACTATAGAAGAATCCTCCGTACAATTCTTAATTTAAACGTAAAACGAGAGAGGTGAAAAAGGCGATTATCATCAGCCCGCCCTTGCGTCGTCCAGGTGTACGAACGACTCTTCACTACCAATAACAATCTTGTAGATTAATTTTAAGAGATTACTCTGTAACTTTTTTACTTCATATGATTTATATTCAGATATTATTTTCAAATCATCTAAACAGCCAATATGAAAAATAAAATTTATTATTTATATCTATGTGTACTTTATAAAATTGGAAATGTCAAATATCAAGTTTGAGAGAAATTATACTCTCTAAAAAATATATATATAAGTTAAGCTAAAACAACGAAAAGTCCCACTAACTAGATTAAACATTGGTGAAACTACACTGTCAAGCGTTATAAATTACATAATTTTGTTCCATAGAAGAATTTTTCTTAAATAACTATTAAAAATCTTTCCCAAATAGATTTTGCGCGGGTACCAAAGAATATAGAGCTTTTTCAGTCGCATTAAGTCGTTTATGAGAGAATTCATTTTATAAAAATGAAAGTATTTCATTTTACTGCAATTTCTTTTTTTTCAAAAAAACAATGGAAAAAACGCAAGGTCGTTATTAATAAATGAGTAAGCGTCATATTAAAACAGGCTATTGAGCAAGACAATGTTCTTACAAATCAGCTCACTTTTGGTCTAACCAAGTAACTATTGAGTGTAATTTGCACCGATGCGTATTTTCTTACGTTTTTATGAACCATACGGCCGGGTAGTCAAATGGGCAACGGATATGTCCCAATTGTTTACAAAAAATCGGTCTTTCTCACACGCTCATAATAGATTCGAAACCTAGCCCGTTTGTGTTTATTACTGTCTGTACCATTACCTTGCGCCCATCGTCGGGTTAACATAGGATAGGATATTCATGTTTATCCCCGTGAATGGGAAAACCAGGGGGGTTAACACACGGGCAATCGTCAGATCACCTTGCGCCCACCGTCTGGTTACCAGAGCTATTGCAGTGTGTTGTATATGATAGATACGTTTCTTTAATTTGGTAGAACCCATTAATCTGCTGGGTTCAGGCAACGACCGTAAAGTGCCTTGCCCAAGGACACAACCGAATTGCTAGCGATCAGTTTCGCACCTGCAACCTTTCGATTGAGAGGCGACGCACTTAACCGTAAGACCAACCGGCCGGATGATTTCGTGACGTGTTGGGAGACGTTCTTTCAACACCTTGTTCTAGATTTTTAAGTTTATATGCTTTTAAAGAATTGAAACGGTAACAAAATAAACTGTAAGAACAAACCATTAATATTCCACTGGGTGCACACGACTGACTTAACAATTATCTTACGCGTGATTTTGTATGTCTTTTAACCAATTACGTTTTCATGTTTTTCTGAATTTCTTTATTGTACAATGAACAAAAACAAATAATAAACTAAACTAGAACCAATAACAAACCTTGATCAAAATAAAACGTTTGTATTATTGCGCAATATCTATACTCCTGAATAAAAATCAACGATTAAGGTTACATTGAAAACCAGCTTTAAATGTACCTTGACGCATTAGCTGTTATGCACCCTCTAAAATTGAATTAAAATGTTAAGAACTTCGGTAATACCGTATATAGCAACACGATTCAAAACATTAAGAACAGAAAAAATGTTACAAAAATACACCTTAATGGGCTGAAAAAGCAGGTCTGAAAAACGTCCATTATTTGTTGGCGTAATATTGGTACTCTATTGTAGTTGGCGGTACTGTTTGCATACTTTGTTGTATTGGTTCCTGTGCCTCTTCGGGTCTATTCGACTGCTTGGCATATGATAGCGGGACGGATAATTTCGATTTCAACGCCACTAATAGATTCCACACCTGCTGCAATTGCTCCAAATTCTTCTCCAATTGCTGGTTTTCGTCCCGGACTTCTTGCAGCATTTTCAGAACAGGTGAAACTAAAAAGGTGTAAATGGGTCCCAAATGTAAGGTTACAAAAATAAAGAAATGTAAAATAAAGAAATGTAATTGTGAAACTAGAAGAAATGTAAAATGCGTTTAAATGGTCCCAATGTAAGACTACAATGTCTAGCCAGAAGAATAGTGTAATGTAACGGCCTAACAATATTAAACTTATTATAGTATCATATAATTGTCATAGGCAATGATTGAAGTGATTAAATACTAAATACTTTTTTGTAATATGAATATTCCATTTTCAATAATTCATCATAGATAGAAAATTAATGGTTAGATTCAAAATCAAAGCAGAATAAAAGATTAAACATTTCAGTGCAGGTGAAACTAGAAAAAGTGTACAATAGGAAGATAGTCCCACAATGTAAGTTTGGAAAAATAATGTAATGTAATGTAATGGCCAACTACTTTCCGTACTTCGTCTTATATCATAGCATTATGTTATGTTAATTCATAGCAGCAAGTACATTTAGCAATTTTAGTACCTCGACTGGGTATTTAAGTTATAGTACTTTATATTATCATATAATTGAGCCTGACGATGATTTAAGAATATAAATAATAAAAAAGAAAATTTATGTTCTATCCCATGAATTATTATTGTTAATGTAAATCTATCAGATGAAGAAATTAATAAAATAAACGCAAGATTTTAGAGTCAAAATCAAATCAGAATAAAAGCTCAAATATTTTACCACTAGCTGGAGCTCCAAACTCCTGAAAGAACTGCAGCATGTCGGATTTCTGTAGTTCTGCCAAATTCTGTATTGCTGTTAAGCCGTCCGCATCTGTAGCTTGCTCCGGTGGTAGAGTAGGTCTGAAGAATAAAATTGTAATATTTCCATTACTTCCGAAGTCAAAATGTATTATAAAATGATTTGTTGGTCCAATGAAAGCAATGCGTCGTGTAGTGTTTTAATTTTGATTTCTGGAAGTTACTTTACAGACTTGGTTCCAGCCTTCATGGTTTGGGTTTAAACAAATTGTTATACATTTCAGTAATAACAATTACTCAGAAGAGATGAGGCAGCTTGGAGTTCCAAGGCCACTGTTGACAATAGTTCAATTCCCTGACGATAACAAACCATGTATAACACCAGAAATATAATGAAAATTTTCAATTACCATTAACTCCTGTTAGTTCTATTTCAAGCTTGTAGGTTAGCATTGCCAACTAGACAGAAAAAGTAGCGTATGTGTCGTTCGAAAGGTTGTAGGATCGAAACCAGCAATTGACTTGTGAGTTGTAACCTTAGGCAAGGCACTTAACAGCTGATGCTTACACCCAGTGGTTTAATAAATTGAACAAAAACATAGGCGACACTAACAAATTGAACTCTGTGTGATATTTACATTTTGTCATTCACTTAGATAAATGAGAATATCCTTTCCAAAGCTCACGTTCGGATCCATGCATACTTTCCATACAAATTATTCCACAAACATCATCTTACTTCCGCTTCCCAATATCACCAGGTTCAGAAGGTTCCAGACTTTCCTCCCCGAATGTTGAGAGATTGATCACGCTGTGTTTGGGTGCAGCAGCAAACCCCACGTCACGCAAGATATTCTTTTCAGACTTTTTCCGCGATGGGGCCTTTTGCAACGCCACTTTTGTGATGGGCTTAAGTTTCTTTTCTTTCGATAGCTTCCCAAGGCTTATATCAGCACCTTTAAAGACAGAAAATACTATTGTCCTACCAATTAGTTTAATCAGTTAGAGCATAGCCAAAGGTTTCGCCAGAAGCCAGTGTGGGTTGTAGTAAAACTGAAACATCTCAATCACACACACTGTAATAGCTTCAGTCACCTGACAGTTGCAAGGTATCTAACGATTGTTCATGTGATAATGCTTTCCTGTATTTTTTCATTCATGAGAATAAAACATGAATATGTCATGCTAGTTCCTATTAAATCCTATCAACTTTCGGCTAAATGGCGATGCACTACCACACACCAACCCAGAATATACTAAGCCAAAACACTCAGAATATATAAAAGAATGGTATAAAATACAACTACAAGCAATGTTAGCCTTATATTCAATTGTTAATAAACAATAATTAAATCGAATCATTCAATCCCAACCATGCCAGATAGTCCTTTTTATGTGACAAAGTATATTTATCGGATGAATTCTTAAACAAGAAATGTGGTCACCCAGAATTAAATGATAATTTACCAGATCTTTTCTTGGCCGGTCTCCGTTTTATTTTCTTATCGGGATCTTTCGTAATTTTCTCTTTCACTGGTCGGCTGGGTTGAGGCTCCTGTGGGGCTGTGGGGTAGAAGTTGATCATTTATAGATGGGTTTTAAATTGGGGCTATTAGGGTTTGCAGGGGCAGGATTACATGGAAATGGGATTAAGAAGTTTATACTTCAGTAGAGATCAAACCATAAGTAATATATATTAGTTTAGTTCATTTTTTGCCCTAGTATTAAATAACAGCAAATAAAACAAATCACAACACAGGGAAAGACGGCAAAAGAACCGAATTTAAAACACATTATTAATTAATATTAAATATATCGGATGCTGCCAGCAAACTCAGATAAAAATAAAATAAGTGACATTTTTACAAAAAAATGACACATGACTGTCAACCAATCTGTCAACCAAATGTGATTAGTTTTGGCATAGCTGTGTCCTCAGGCCAATGTCAGAATGTATTGAATCTATGTTATAACAAACATACAACACAGTGCAACAGCTGTGAAAACCGACTGTGGACACCCCATACTCTAAAACAGTGCTACAACTACTGCAGTTTTTAATGAAAAATTCAATAAAAATGAAGAATTCGTAGAAAAATAAGGAATTCATATAAAAATGAAGAATTCGTATCGCACTGTTAAAAAATGTAAGAATGTATCAAAGAGGTATAATAAATATACAACACAGTGAAATAGCCTTAAAAAAAACTATGAGCATAAGTCGAAGTTTCTATAGTTTCCCACAAGGATACAAAGAAATAACCCATCCATATAAAATGCAGGATTCAGTGCCGCACCGTTATAAAATGCAGGATCAGTGTTCGGCTCCTGTTTAATTGCTGTCACTGCGGCCTCCGCCAATGAAGAGAGAGTGAAACTGCTGGATAGTGTGGGTGGTTTGCTGTCTATCTGCTCTGTTGTTTGGTCATTTAAAGTAGCTGTATGTACCGGGTTCTCCTGCAAGAAAGTATTCGTCTGATATTTGATAAAAATTCCGACAGATTAGTCTGGTGGTTTAGTGCGTCACCTTTCAGCGGAAAGAAGCAGGTACGAAACTGGTCGCTTGTGTCCTTAGGCAAGGCACTTAACAGTTGCCCTTGTGTTAACCAACTTGGTTTTCCCATTCACAGGGATAAACACGAATATCCTATTCTATCTTAAAACGGTTATTTTAAATTTCTATCCATACAGATTTAAATCACAAAGACTGAAACTGCACTGAAAAACTAGATTGAGAAGATATTTGGGATAGGATTTTGAACATTTTTTATATAGTGTTAATATGACAATGTTTTGTAAAGGCTATTCAATTAAGGGGCCGTTATGAACCTCATAATTTACACACCACACAGCCGTTACTCACATTTTCGTTTATTTTCAATATGGAAGACGATGAATACTCCTGACTTGTAGAGGTAACTTGGTGTTGATTGTTGGAACTGGATAAGGTACAAATAAATTAAAGTCCACCCTGCACTGTGGTTAGGCTCTCAAACAATTATTTTGCGGCTAAATAAGCGTTTACAATCAAGAAGTTCAGGTATCTGATGGATAAGGCCTTACATCCAAATTATGCATTGTATATATGAGCTCATAATTACAAGTTCAAGGGACGCTCATAATTACAAGTTCAAATAAAAATACAGTGGGCATAAAAAGAACCGTAACCTTAAATTCTATAGTATACAAGTCACACAGTCAACTATTAACCACACAACCATTAGAGTACCATTATGAGTATCAGATATATTATATCTATGCTAATTCACCTGGTGCCGACGTGCAGCTCGTCAGTGGAAGAAGCATCATCTGATGATATGTTAGGAACCCGATATACCTAGGTGGGTTACATGGTGTACATATAGTCAGGGATCAGGTAAACATCGGTGGGGAGAAAGAAAGTTACTTGGTATAAATACACTTGGCCAATTATATTTCTGTAGTAAAGTACAACGAACAACCTCATATTGTGCTGATAAATATCTGTGTTTGTCATTTTGTATGCATTTATAATCTTTTTAATCACTCCCCTCAACACGCTAACACTGCCTTGAATGTTCATTAGCGGGTTTAGAAGACCCCCCTTAACTAAGTCTACTGGCACTGTAGAACACCCTGAGGTGGAAAAACACGATAACTGGGGTATTCTTCAGAATCAAAATACTTTGTAGCCACAGTCGCACAGTCCAGACTTTTTGAATTTGGTAAAATTGTCACTTTTATTTTTTTAAAGCATTAATCTACTGCAGTCGTACTTATTTCGCAACATAACTTTACCATTGACAATTTTCTTAATAAAACTATCTCCTAAAATGTTTTATGTGCTGGCTTTCTTCTACATCTATAACAACACACACGAAGTTAGGTCGCATTTAAACTAAACTAAAATTCCTCTTTACTTCTACTTAAGGTATAAATACACCTGCTCTTTTAAAAACTTTTTTTCTTCATCTTGCAGTTCTATGTAGACGATTTCTACTCCATCTAACTGTATTGGAATCAAGAAAAAAATCGTTTTTTAATTAATAGAAGCTAATATATTCAAAATATATACAGTCCGTTAAGTTTTAAAGTATTTAGAAAACACCAAAATTAGCTGTTTAATAGTTTATTCATGTATTATATATAAGTTTTAACCAGTTTAGTTGCTTTTTCTAAGTTAGAATTAAGTTCCCAATGACAGTAGTCTCATAACCTTCTGGTAGGCGTCTCACTAACAAACTGTTCACGGAAAAACACATCGAAAATAAATAAGAAAAAAATCTTCACAAAAAGACATGTTTAATTTCCTAAAAAATATAAAGCTTCTTTACCTTGCTGCAGGAAAGTTTCTTAAAAGGGTTCGCTTTCTTGGTCTTAGAGAAGTGTTGGGAACAGTATCCACAATACTTAGTTGTATTGCTGCTACCCGCCTCCTCGCATAGTAAGCCTGACATCTGAGCACTGTGGATGAAAAGGTTATTGAAGCTTTTTAAAGCATATGACTCTATATTGATGGATGATATGACAGGGTATTTCATGCTTTAGAGGGGAAAAAAATCTGAGAGTTAAACCAGTCTTCGTAAAATTTTCTGATTGCGTTCAAGCTAAAAGGAGAGCGGGAAGTAGGGAAGAAACAGTTTCGCAGAAAAGCGACACAGTTCGCTAAAAGCGACAGAAAATATAAAATAAGATGGTAAATCAGTTGATGGAATTGCCAC